>JAYEVE010000956.1:0-96248 GCA_036346375.1 Guadua angustifolia | reverse complement strand
GAGGTAGTAGCAGCGGAAGAGAGTGACGCAAGTCTCCCTTGACCATATTGAACCCAAGTTTATGAAATGTTATTTTGTTTTAAATTATTGCATGCTATTTAATTTACGATCGTATTTTAATGTCATTTTAAATGCTTAGACAAATGCCAAATTGTTATACCCACATTGATATTCATGTTGATAACCATTGACACCCTAGGAAAACTAATTATCTGTACTTAATGATAAACATTTTATTATGGGAACGGTAGAAAATGCTTAGCCATGCTTAATCACGCTTGGTACCTTACCATTATGGAAATGATTTCATTCTTGATTCAAAGTGAATTGTGGAAATTATGGCAATTGGTGTTGCTTGTGTTAATTTGAAATTAAAAGTGAAAATGATTTAGACCGGGCGGATTGGTTGAATGGAGGTGCGAATGCACAAAATTTTGGAATGTGATTGTCCGCCCTAGTCAATTAAGGACCTCGTGTGTTACCTTGGGCCATTCTATACAAGACAACCACATGTCTATTATGGGTACGACCGCTAAGTAATTTGCATGTATCGTTATTTGACTTCGTCATTGGTATGTGCGGTTTGTCGGGAGGGTACTGCAAGGCGCAAGAGGGCTTCGGATCAAGCGGTGGTAGCCCTACCAACGGTGAAACCTTAGCGCTGAGTCGGCATGTATATGCATTGTAAAGGCCTTGTCATGATCTCCTACGGCACACCAAAGGAAGTGTGTCAATAGCTTGGCGCAAAGGGTTGATCATGTCGTGTGGGTAAAGTGTACCAGCTCTGCAGAGTCTTAAAAACTACTTGAGTAGCCGTGCCCACGGACAAGGGCAAGCGTGGAACGCTTTCACATAGTAGATTTTCTGGTTTTTGGTTTTAAAATGGAAAATGATGGATTTGGTTTAAAATGAAAAATGTGGTTGGGAATCCGCGAGCGGCTAGAGCTCCGGATCTTAGTTTGGCGGCTAGAGCCAACCAGGTAGTTGGAACCTGGAAAATTGTTATACTTCAAGTTTAATTATTTATGCTATTTACATTTTGTTAAATGCTGCTTTATGAAATTATTACTTGTATTTAAATTTCAATTTCGCTTTATGCAAATGAACCCTATATACTTCCTTTGTTTAAGCCTTGCATTTAGTTAATTGCATTATGTTTCCAAGACTTGCGAGTATGTTGCATACTCAGCCTCGCTTTTTATTGCGGGGGCTGCTTATTCCATAAAGCAGATGAAGAGATCAGAGCAGCGTTACAATCGCTCGACATTTGTGGTGAAGACTATGATGAGGAGGACGACTCGATCTTCTAGGAGCGTACTCTGCCTTCGGTTGCCTATGGGCATACTGATTGGCTCTTTTTGTTCTACATTTCACGCTATTTTTACACTTCACCGTAAGGCTTCATACTTGTAATAATGTGATGATGTTGTTACACTCTTTTGCTTAATACTGTTATGAACTTTATGATATGTCTGTGTTATCATCACTGTATGCTGTGTGCGCTAGCTGTTCCTGGACTAGCGCGGTTGAAACACAGGAGGGTTCGGATTTGGTAATCCGGGTCCCGACAGTGATTTTGATGAAAGATAACACCAACAAAAGAAATTGGATTGGTAGCAAACAATGTTGTTTTTGTAACAAAGAGAAAACTATTCAACACCTCTTTTTTAATTGTCAGTTTGCTCATTTCGTATGGTGTGTCATACAAACGACATCTAGTTTGCAACCTCTTAGGAGCATGACTAATTTGTTTGGGAGCTAGTTAATCGGATTGGGAAGGGATTTTAGGGCCCACATTTTGGTCGGTGTTGCAGCATTATGTTGGTCTATTTGGCTATGATAAAATGATGTGGTTTTTGATAAGAAAAAGCTCTAATCCGATGCAGGTTATATACATTTGCACCAACTGGTTGTACTTGTGGTATGTGCTAAAGTGTCATGAGGCTCAAGAGGTGATGCTATCAGACATGCGGATCACTAGAGATTTTGCTTAGGGATCTCTATAGTAGGCACAGGTGGAGATGCAGTAATATGGCATGTTCGGCTTGAGATTTTATACATCTTGTTATTTATAGCTTGTTGTAATTTTTTACAGTATTTGTTCATCTTCTTTTTGACAATTTTTTAAATTTTAAATTGTTTCTGGAACTTTCTCAAAAAAATTTTTGTATTTTTTTGGAGTTGGTTTGCTAATTTTAATAATTGAAACTTGCTTTATAGATTAATTAAATTAGAAAATAATTATGAAATTAAAAAACCTTTTCTGGCTAAAATAGTAGTCTTGGTCGAGCCCACATGTATATCTGGATATCTAACCTATCAATATTCGGATTATCCAAATCCGACAGATAGTGAGCTACTAAATCCGTATCCGACAATAAAAATCCGTATCCGTATCCGATTCGATACTATCCGACAAATATCTGATCCGACAGAATTCGTATCTAAAAGTATCTAGATCGGTCGAAAAATATCCTATCCGTTTTTATCCCTACTCACTATGTCCCAACAACATGTCTAGTATTAGCCTATTGCTTGTTATCTGTTTGAATCATTTCACAAGCAAGTATGCAAAACCTAATGACTTCAAGCATATATAGTCCAATGCAGGAGTTAATCACTATGTCACAACAACATGTCTAGTATTTGCCTGTTGCTGGTTCTCACCAAAGATCCTTTAACGTACCAAAATCTGATATTTTGGGTCTCATCTCCAAATTCAACAATATGTTGCTTGCTTTGAGATCTCTATGAATTATTGTCATTCTTGAATCTTGGTGGAGGTATAGAAGTCCTCTAGCTAACCCTTTGATTATACTAAACCGTGTTGGCCAATCAAGTTTAGACTTTTTAGCGTCATTTGCATGCCAAGAATTAATAGAGAGTGTGAAGCTATGTTAGTCTTTCGATTAAGCATTTTCCTTTAGTCAATGAAAGAATCATTATATGTGATTAGAACATACCAAATAGGAGGATTTTATTTTAAAAATAATGCATTTTAAAATAATTTTAGAAAAATAATACCCCAAAAAATATAAAATATACCTCTATCGCTAATTGAATTGGCTAATAGATTGTTTTTTCATGGATTCAATTGGTCGACAAGGCCGAGGCTTCTAAATTGACGACAGAGCTTCTATTACCAATTCATTTGGCGATAGAGGTATTTTTTTTGTAAAATTATTTTAAAATATATTATTTTTAAAACCCCCAAAATAAGTAGTCTAAGCTTTTGTTGGGCAAGTATTCATAAATAAGCAGCTTCCCATATCTAGAAATGCAAGAACCAATAAGTCTAACTAAGTTTCTATGTTGTAATTGTAGTTTAAATTCTGGCAAAATTTCAGAAATTGTCCAAGATTTTGGATTTCAGCCAAGGATGAGATTTAAAATCCCAACCAGATTAAACATTTTGAAAAAAATTAAATTGCTATAGTGTTTCAGAAATTTTTGCAAATCTCATCAAAATCTTAGTTTTTTGACCAGATTTTGACATTTTTGACTAGATATTACTAGATTTGGGTCAATAACCCTTAAGAAAGTCAACTTCTATAAAAATTTGTTACAAAACTGAATTTTTGAGACATTTAACAAAATAGCAAAACACTGTCAAATTTTTATAAAATTATACAAGCTTTATAATGCTCTATGAAATTTATGACACCATATTTAGCAATATAGGATCATACATAAAAATGTCAAAAATAATTTAGCTTTATTTGTTATTTTTAAAAATTCAAACATCGAATGAACATAATTGGGATAGTAACAGTGTCACAATTTTATAAATTCGCTCGAGTGTGATCATGATAAAAAAAAATTGGGAGAGCTTAAGAATTTCTTCAGAACCCTTCTCTAAAAGTTTCAAAAATTCTAAATCTTTTTTGGTTGCTCAATCAAATCTATATATTGATCATCATACTTTTATCATGACAATAGCACAATCACAATTTTTTCAAAATTTCTCAGGATTTATAATCATATGAAATTTTATGAGAACATTAGTGATACTTCAACACCATCCACAAAAATTTCCAAAATTTTATAACGTTATTTGTACCATTTTTCGTTCAGTTGAAATTTGTACCATGTCTCGGCAGTCTGGCATTGGTATGCAATGATGCAAGCACAGTCATTCCTTCGTTACAACCTTACTCTGTTACTTCTCCGCTACTTCAATGTTCAGTCACTACTGCCTACTAATTCTCGGTGTCGACAGTTCGCTCCCAGGTCAAATGACCTCACAGCTCACTTGCTCCCAGTCTCCCAGATCACCCTCCTTAATCCTCTCCTCCAGGTGCCCCACCCCTCTTGGCTCAAGACTCTCGATCTCCCTCCTAGTCCTCCCCTCCACGGCTCCATGGCACCCCTCCCCTAATCGGCTGACCCCCTCCACGACGCGGTGCCCCTCCCCTCCCCTCCTCACCTCGCGACGGCGCCTCTCCCCTCCAACCCTCCACAGCGTGCCCTAGGTAAGCTCTATTTAGTGGTCAATTTAGGGATTTGGGGATAGTTGTTTATGGATTAGATTAGAATCTATCATCTCTGTGAATATTAAATAATAGTGCACGCTTGGGCCTTGTGGGCTATGGCAAAAGGCAAAGGCCCATTTCTTCTTCTTTCTTCCTCTATTTCTTTGTATCTTCTTCCTGATCGTCATGGCAGCAGTAACCGGCCATCGGTGAGGGCTTTGGGGGGGGACCTAGAGGGTAGGCTACAGCTTGGCGGAGCCCCTCGTTGAATTCGCCTCTACTTCTAGTGTATAATTATATATCCTAAAAATATATAAATACAAATTGGTTCTAGTCGTCCGTCCTCCCTCTCTTTCAAAAATAGTGCGTCAACATATGGGCCACAAGATAAAAAGGAAACCAACTACCCACATCTCTCATTTCGCCTACACCCGCTCCTCCTGGCGGGGCCATTACCTACTTCTCCCTTTCTATGGCAACTCAAATTTGTAATTTTATTTTTTGTAAACACGTGGCATAATTTGAGTATTTGGTTTAAAAATATGTTCCGTTGCAACACACGGGCACTTAACTAGTACTCCCTCTATTTACTTTTATAAGGCACGGTTTCACTTGGTGCAATCTTCAAAATTGAACTATGAACGTTAATATCTTTATAATACTTTATTTATAGCTATAAAATTATAACCATAAGAAAGTGCTTTCAAATATGAATCCAATGGTATCATTTTTGTATCATATATATAATTTATATCTTTTGTTGGACTAATTGTTGGTCAAAATTTATAAACTTAGAATATCGAATTACCTAGATGCCTTATAAAAACCAACAGGGTTATATCCTAAACTTCCGATAAAGAAAAGAAAAACCAACCGGTTTTGACTGTTTTTACCAAGAAACCGGGACCGAGGACTCCGGGTTTTTAATATTGCAAAAAACATTTTTGTGAACCCTGCGTTGGCCTATCAGCCGTTATGGCAAAGATTACCCGGATGCAGAAAGATCTCAAGTGAAGCATATTGTGTCATTATGGCAGCAAAGGTAACCTATGTAATACTACTTCAGCAAGAACAGTAGCCGTTTTCTAATAATGTAAAATCTTAATGGATTACAGGACTGCCAAAAAGGAAATGATTTACATATAGAAAATATGCCTAAACGTCTGATCTACCGTCCCTCTAGCACTGTCAGACTCATGTTATTTTCTCCTGTTTCTTTGGCTTCAGAGTTCCTGTGTGCAAAATATACAGGTTGTTTGGGGTTGAAAGTGCTGTGGTTTCGTTCTCCAACATGAACACAACCGTTGACATGAGTTGTTGGGATCCGCTGCTTTTGTCATCTCATGGCCCGCAGTAATCCGGCTCCCCCCGAGACCAACACCTGGTCTCGGCCCAGGTCTTCCATATCCATTGGCCCAACCAAAGCCACAACCAAGGTCCTGGCCCAACTCAACCCAAAAGACTAGTATGATGGGTGAGAGATGCCTCCACCTTTTATGCTGTGCTCCCCCATCACCAATATCCGATGTGGGACTAAACCCAACAATCTCTCCCATCACACATCGGACCCTTGTCCCTATACCATGTGATCTTCTAGAGATATTCCGGGTTTCAGACCATGGCTCTGATACCACTTGTTGGGATCCGCTGCGCTCTTGCCATCTCATGGCCTGTAGTGATCCGGCTCCCCCCGAGACCAACACCTGGTCTCGGCCCAGGTCTTCCACATCCATTGGCCCAACCAGAGCCACAACCAAGGTCCTGACCCAATTCAACCCAAAAGACTAGTCTGATGGGTGAGAGATGCCTCCACCTTTTATGTTGTGCTCCCCCATCACTAATATCCGATGTGGGACTAAACCCAACAAATAGGTTGTTCATGGCATCGCATCACGAAAATTCCTTGGCCAAACCAATAAACGTCGTCGCATGTTTAGATCGCAGTTCAAAAATTTTCAAGATCGATCACAGAGATCTTATCTTCTGCTGACGATGCCGCATACTAAGTTTGCACTTAATTCGCGCAGTCATACCATTATAGATCATAGCATGCTTAGGCGTTTTTGCATAACACTAATTAGTATATATGCCAATTAGTATGTGACTGTAGATGGACCTACGTACTGTAGGGAGCTAATGCGCACAATTTACACGATCATCTACGAGAGAGTTAGTCCATGGATGAATATGACGGTGCAAACTGCAAATTAAGAACTCATGGCTGCTACGTGACAGCTTACTAGTATGTCAAGGGAAGTCACTTGACTCTCATCCAGACCATATGCACACAGCCGATGCTGACACTCGCCACTCGCTGGAAGCACATATGCACACAGCCACACAAAGCATCAAGTTGATTATTCGAAGTTCCCGATTCACCATGGCGCATTTGTTGCCGTGACGACTGTGGCTGCTGCCGGGTGCCTTCCTGGCCGATGCGGGATCGACTGATGGTGGCGAGTGGCGCCAGGTCAGTTTCTCGGTGCAGTTTTTTCATGTACAATTCGCCTCAGAGGCCAGCAGCAATGCTGAATAATCAACTTGCTGTGTCAGCATCGGCTCATCCACACCCCCTTGGAAAATTCCCGTAAAGCGCCAACCCGCTAGTCATTGTCACTTGTGAATTGTGCCTGACTTACTGCCCCGTTGTGTTAAAATTTGCACTTGGCTATTTCCAGTGGTAAGTTTCATTTTACGGTTTTCAGGAGTACCATATCATCTAAAAGGGTTTGGGTTGAATTCATTTTCTTTATTTTACAGATTCAAGAGGCTAAAATTAGATATATTGTATTTATAGTATCAAATTCAATATGCAAAAATTATTTAGGTTAATAGAATTATGACATTAGTTATTATGTTCAATGTTACGAATGAATAGCACTCAACTTTTTAGTGCTTTTACATGAGAAGCGGTTTCAAATATGTTAGATCGATTAGGCCGAGCTATTGGTTATAGATTCATAGCGTTTAAGAAGGAAACAAATATCTTAACTACAAATTTCTTTATTACTACTTGTCGGCGTATTTCAGCTGACAGGATCCCGTAGATGAACAGGGGTGGCTACACCCTAGATGACGGAAAATTTGGTGCTTTTACATGAGAAGCAGTTTCAAATATGTTAGATCGATTATACAGGACTTCTGCATCACTGTCTGTCGTCTCAACATGATAGGAAGTGCAATTCAAAGTACTTGACCTCGATCTTCATTTGCTTTGATCTCTGACTTTCCAAAAGCTTAGACTGTGGACCATAACATTACCCTCACCAATACGCAATGGTTCATGGAATTGGAAGTTTGGAACTCCGAGACTGAGACGCGTGGTTCAGACTTTCTTGCCCTCAGACTTTTGTCCACTACACCAGAGGTGGACAAAAAATCAAAGGGTTTTAATAAACATCATCCAGATGTTTTTTTACTAAAAATCAATTAAATCATGAACTGTTGGATTTTGCTGTGATTAGTGCAGTTAAGTAGGACTGATTGTGTTTGATGTGATTAGTACAGTTAAGTGGGTCTGATTTTACTGTGATTAATGCAGTTAAGTGGGTCTAATTAGTGCAGAATTTAAGCCTTTTGATCCAACGGTAGGGTTAATCAATCCAATAGTCCAAAATTTAGATGTTTTGTTACACAAAAACATTCAGGAGATGACTATACAAAATCAAAAGTAATGGCTCACATATTCGCCAGAGGTGGCCTTGACCGTGTACCAGGATTTCCACGCTGAAGCCCTCTCAACACGGCAAACATTCTTCACTTTTTTGCAGTTACTTGCCAGTGCAGATGAGACAGGACTGAACGGCAGCAAGTCTGCAGTCGCACTCAAATTACTAGAACACGGCAGGAGGTTGCATTCGGAGTGGCAATTCCTCCTCAAGCACATAGGGATTCTGGGATCATCAGCCGTGAACTTGTGTTGGTTCACAGTTAGGCCGGTGGAAACACCAAATGGGCTCCATTTACTGTGGCCACTCCAGCGTCCAGCCCTCTTGTGCCGGAACTGTCGGAAGCACAAATATTGGCAGGGCGCAAGATTCATGATTTCAGTTGCGTCCATTTTTTTTAAAAAAAAATTAACCAGGAGCTCTGACATTCACTAAAGAAAGAGAACAACAGTCGAGCTACAAACGTATACACACTAGAGAGTACGTCACTAGTGTTTTGTTGGCATGCAAATCCAAAGAACAACAGTCGAGCTACAAACATATACACACTAGAGAGTATGTCACTAGTGTCATTGTTGGCATGCAAATCTAAAGGTCTGCGTATCATCTCATAATGAGTGGTATATAAGAAATTATTCAGTGACACGTAGTGAATTTTGTGAAAAGTGAAATCAACGTAACGAAGGAACAGATGAGGTACTCAAATGGAAAGAATCCAGCCCCAAAATGAGAGAACTGTCCTCTGTATCGTCCGTTGCGATTTCACAGGGCATGCCAAACCAGAGACGCGTGGCGTGGTCAGGTCTGGCTCGGTCCGGTTCCACCGTTGACCGTGGGATTCTTGGGCATGGCGAGTTGTGAGCTGCTGTCTGATAGCATCGCGACAACTTCAGGCATGGCGGGCCTGTCCTTTGGCAAAAGCTGCACGCAGAGAAGCCCAATCTGGATGCACCTCTCTAGTTCAAGCAAGAGCTCAGGCTCAGGTGGGTCCACTTCCAAATCAAGAAGCTCCCCGATCTCATGTTGCAGCCACGATTTCCAGACCTGCAAATATGCTCACTTACAATATGCCCGTTTCAACGGGAAAAAAAGGACACGTACAAGAATTTCTGGTCATGAGTATACTTACATCAGGAAGGAGATTTTTCACGGTGCATCTCTTTTTGCCGCTGACTATCTCCAGCAGGACCACTCCAAAGCTATACACATCACACATGAGCATCAGGTGCTTTTGCTCCACATACTTTGGAGCTGTGTAGCCCCTTCATCGAACACAAATATGTCAGCCAACTGAGGTCTCTTAGATGTAGAAAAATAGTCATATACGGTCCATTTCAAGTCCGGATGCACTTGAATTTGGGAAATTATACGAGCATTACATGTCATTTGATGATTGAGTATTTGTTTCAGGAGGTCAGTTATATAGTCTTAGATTATACTAGGGTTATGATTAATTGAAGACCCAGATTTCTTTGTTTGCTTTGTTGATAGCTGTGTGTTTGAATTAACTATTCCAGTCTCTCTCGACCTACTAATGGTTTACTCAATCTTGCTTCATTAAAAGGGCTTATATAAGATTGTTCTAGTCTTTCATACACTTTGTGGTTTTTCGCACTACAAGTTTTTGGACTGACTGTTTCAGTCTTCCTTGTTTATTAGTCATTTAGACTTTTAACGCCCTTGGTATTCATGGTACTTAATTACTCTTCGGAGTTTTTCGAAAACAATTTCGTTATGGATTTTGAGTTAAGTGGAGATTTGTTAGAGATAACTTAAATATCCTAACAAATCTGATTTATCCTAAGTTTGTTAGGAGTCTAATCTTCAACAACTTGGACTTTTTGGGCTATATAAACCACACTCCTGTACATGTAATCTTGGACCATTGTAGTGATTTGTTTTCCGTGATTTGTTTCCGTAAGGGTTTTTCCATGTTAAATCTTGTCTTCAGTTGTTTTGTCGTTCTAACTCTAACAGTTAGAGATAATGTTTTCTTAAATATCTCAATAAGAGTCCTAATCTAAGTAATCTTCCACGACTGATCAGACTCATTTGGCTATATAAAGTCACCATCTATGAACATGTAGTTTGAACGAAATAGTGCATTTCTTCGATGGGGAACGAAATTAGTGAATTTGTATTCTGTGGTTTTTTCCTCTATGATGATATTTTCCATGTTAAAACTCTTTGTCCCTTTCTTTTTGCTCTCTAACCCGAACAGGTGTAGCAGCGGACAGTTTGAGAGAGAGAGAGAGACAGGACAGGAGCAGAATTCGACGACAGTAATACACGTTTGCATGAAAGATTGGGGAGATCACAGCTAGTAATAGTGTAAAACTTAGCATGTCGGCAATAAGACTGAACATTTTTTTCCTTATACACTAGGCTATACTACGTGAGCATCGGTAATTCATTATACACTAGGCTATACTACGTGAGCACGTTGCTTTGGTCAATGAAAGAATCATTATATGTGATTAGAACATACCAAATAGGAGGGTTTTATTTTAAACATAATGCATTTTAAAAATAATTTTAGAAAAAAATACCCCAAAAAATTACAAAAATATATCTTGGTCGCTAATTGAATTGGCTGACAGATTGTTTTATTATGGATTCATTTGGTCGATAAATTTGAGGCTTCTAAATTGATGACAGAGCTTCTATCTCCAATTCATTTGGCAATAGTGGTATATTTTTGTAAACTTTTTAGGATATTTTTGTAAAATTATTTTAAAATTATATTATTTTTAAAAAAAAATCCCAAAATAGGAAGTAGTCTAAGTTTTTGTTGGGTAAGTATTCGTAAATAAGCAGCTTCCCATCTCTAGAAATGTAGTAACCAAGAAGTCTAACTAAGTTTCTATGTTGTAATCATATTTTAAAATCCTGGTGAAATTTCAAAAATTTTGTCCAAGATTTCAGATTTAGGCCAAGGATGAGATTTAAAATCCCAGCCAGATTAAACATTTTGAAAAAAATTTAAATTACTATAGTATTTCAGAAATTTTGGCAAATCTCATCAAAATCTTAGTTTTTTTTACCGGATTTTAATGTTTTTGACAAGATATTACTGGATTTGGGTCAATAACTCTTAAGAAAGTCATCTTCTTTGAATTTTTTTTCAAAACCGAATTTTTGTGGCATTTAATAAAATAGAAAAACACTGTCAAATTTTTATAAAATTTTAAAATCTTTATAATGCCTTTTCAAATCTATATATTGATTTTTTTTGAAAGGCGGCAGGAGCGCGCTCTGCCATGCATTAAAGAAGGAGAATACCATAATACAAAGTTATACTAGAAGTCAGAAAGGCCACACTCGAGCCCGACCAGAGGCTAAAATTACACACATCAAAAAGCCTAACCAAGACCGGGTGAAGAGAGACACCACCACACCCCAGTCGCTAGCCTAGTCTAGCCGGTGAGATCTACTGGAGACTGTTACGGAAAGCCAACTTCCGGTTCTGAACATCCTGATGGATTAAAGATAGGACCACGTCCGTAGACCGGTAGACGTTGTTGAAGATTCTGGCATTGCGCTCCTTCCATAGATTCCACAAAGTGTAAATAAGCATGCCGTCTACCTGCTTGCCCGAGGGAGCTGCCACGATGTGCGGGATGGTTTGCCACCATCGCGACGCGGAAACCTCCTCCCGAGGCATCGGGGACCTAAGCTGCATTTGAGAAAAGATACGCGTCCAAATAAGTTTAGCAAAGGGGCATTTTAGGAAAAGATGCACTGCTGATTCCAGTTCCGATCCGTAGAGAGGGCAAAAATAACAATTAGGCCATCCTCTCGTCGCCAGCCTGTCCGCCGTGAGTAACCTGTCATGGATAAACAACCAAGCGAAGAATCTGCACCTGTTTTCTGCGCATGCCTTCCAAATCATGTTAAAGTTGGTATTGACGACGGACCCCTGGAACTGCACCAAGTAGGCAGATCTGGCAGAATATCTCCGGTCTGTTGTCCATTTCCAGATAATGTTGTCCTGTCTGTCGTTTTGAAGGACAACCGAGTGGACGGCCTGCCATAAAAGGAAGAACTCGTGAAGCTGAGTGACAGTTGTGATCTTTCTGAGAGATCTAATCCAGGCATTGTCAGATAGTTCTTCAAACACCGATCTTGTTTTCGCTCGCACTATTCTATGGCAATTTGGCGTAATATCTCGTGGCGCGAGCCCATTGAGCTAGTGGGATCCCCAGAACCTAGCTGTCTTTCCATCACCTAGCTGAATGGAAGTACACGCCCTGAATAAGGATAGGTCCGTTCTATCGCATAAATCAGTGACCTGCTCACAAGGCCGCCGGAGCTGCTTCCATTGATGCCATAGAGCGCGCAATCTTAGCGCACGCCCAAACCTGTGGAGGTCCTTGATCCCAAGGCCTCCAAGCTTTTTCGGTCTGCAGACCTTCTCCCAACTCACCAAGCAATGCCCCCCTGAACAGTTAAGTTCGCCCCTCCATATAAAATTCCTCCTTATCCTGTTAAGTCTGTTCACCGCCCATTTTGATATCGGAAGAACAGATATATGGTAGACCGCAATCGCCGTGAGCACTGAATCCGCAAGAATGAGCCGTCCTGCCCTGGATAGCAACCGTCCTTTCCAACCTGCCAACCTTGCCCCTGCTCTGTCCAGTATTTGCTGCACGTCTATCTTGCGAGGTTTAGACGGACGAAGCGGGAGGCCCAGGTACCTGCATGGGAATTCCTTCACCTGTGCCTGAAAACCAGCTAGAATGTCTGCCAAGTCAAAGCCTTCACATCTGATCGGATATATGTCAGATTTTTGCACATTTGTGCATAGTCCGGATGCCTGTCCGAACACTGCTAACGCCGTTGAAATCACGGTCACCTCCTGTTTGGACGGGTTGGCAAAGATTGAAACGTCGTCCGCATAGAGAAGAACCCGCAAATCGGCATGGGGAATCGGGAGCGGGAGCAACAAACTTTGTGAGGATGCTTTTTGCAAGATATGAAACAACGGATCAATTGCAAGGATGAAGAGCATCGGCGACAGCGGGTCTCCTTGACGAAGACCTCTCCTATGCTGGAAACTATTGCCTGGCTGCCCGTTGAGAATAACCCTTGAAGTGGAAGACAATAAAAGCAGAGAAATCCAGGACAGTAGAAAAATCACAATTTTTTTTATATTGATCATCATGCTTTTATCAGGACAGTAGAAAAATCACAATTTTTTAAATTTCCTCAAGATTTATAATCAAATGAAATTTTATGGGAATATTAGTGATACTTCAATACCATCCACAAAAATTTACAAAATTTTATAATGTAATTTGGACCATTTTTCATTCAATTGAAATTTGTGTGTCAGCCCTCAATAGCACTGTCCTAATTTTTTGAAAACTCCTCAGGCTTGATTATTATCTGAAAATATTATTGATGCATCAGGAAAATCCATGTTTAAAAATTTTATAACACGGTTGCACCATTTTTCATTCGTTTGAAATTTTCTGGTCAGCTTTCTATCAGGATAGTAGCACTTTCATAATTTTTAAAAAAATTTCAAGCTTGATCATCATCTATAATTTTTATAGGAACATTAATGATGTGTCATGACCATCCACAAAAAAATTTAAAAAATTTTAACATCGTTTCAACTATTTTTCACTTGGTTCAATTTCATCGAGATTTCGGTAATTTCAACCGAATTTTGTTTCAAAAATTCCAAATTTCAAATTTGTGTTTTGAATTTTGACAAGATTTCATTTGAAATTATGAGATTTACCAAAAATTCTGATTTTGCCCACCTCCAAGATATGAACCGAAAATAAAATTTAAAACCCTATGTAATTTGGCGATGAGAACTACTTCATTTCTAAAATGCTCTATTCCTTGGTCAGAACACAGTATTTTCGGTAGCCGTACCCCCCTTACCCTTATAACAACTTATTTCAAACCATCTTCTACACCCAAAATACTCTGAATTTTTATGCAAACTATAGCTCTAAGAAATATAATAGGATTCAATAATCTAAATAGGAAAAGGGCTCTTTTTTCCTTGTAGGATTCAGACATCCTAACCGGCTAGATCAGTCCGAACATAAACTTACATTCCGCTAGCAACCTAAGATAGAGTCAAAGAATGCTTGGTACTTAACAGTAAGATTTATTGCCTGCCAAGCCATAAAAAATGTGATTTCTACAAGTCACGTTACAAAAATTACCAATTCACACCATTGACTGACAAAGGAATCCCAGAAGCAGAAAGGGAAAACATAAGTAGTGATCTACACTTGGTCAGACAGCCGTCTTCCATTTGGCAAGGTTAAAACAATTGCAGAAACTAGTGAAGTTCACAAAATATGAAAACAGATTTTATGAAACCAACCCTCCTGTGGATTACAACGTATGGAATGTTACACTATGTTCGTGTACAAACATGAATTGCAAATGTAATTGCTCAACTGCACAAATTAGAGAATCTTACAAAATAGGGTACAATTAATGAAATTAATCATTTAACGACCCTCTAGTGTTGTGATGCTTAGTTTGTTCAGAGATCTTCCCATGTATTCTCTTGAGTCTTCAGTTTCATAATTCCTTAGTGTAAAATATACAGGTTGCTTTGGGGTAGGAAGTGGGGCTGTCAGGTTCTCTAACATAGACACAATGGATGACATGAGTGGCCTGGCATTTGGGTGGTCCTGAACACACAAGAGTCCTAGGTGAACACATCTTAGAACTTCATGCAGTAGACAACTCTCCACAACCGATGAGTCCACCAATTCCATTGTATTTCCATCTTTCCATAGGCTCCACGCCTGCACCAATAGAAGAGCGTTCTGATCAAGTTATTATGGAGTGTTTTGAGTTGTTAAAATGTTGAGCATTACACTGTACTTACATAAGCTATAAGGTTTGGGAACTCCATTATGAGATGGGGTGAACTGATCTTTAAGCCGCTTACAATCTCCAAAAGTAGGACACCAAAACTATAGATGTCAGACTTGACAGAAAAGGAGCCTTCCAAAGCATATTCGGGAGACATGTAACCACTGTTCGAAACATTCCAAAAACAATGTAATATAAAGTTCGAATTAGTTCAGCTGTAAAATTTGACCACGTTAACCACTAGCTGGTGCATGCATTACTTACTATGTCCCAACAACCCGGATAGTGTTTGCTTGTTGCTCGTTTCCTCCAAAGATCCTTGCCATACCAAAATCTGATATTTTGGGACTCATTTCTGTGTCCAATAAAATGTTGCTTGCTTTGAGATCTCTATGTATTATTGTTAATCTTGAATCTTGGTGGAGATAAAGAAGCCCTCTCGCTACCCCTTTAATTATCTTGAACCGTATTGGCCAATCAAGTACATATTTTCTTGCAGCATCTTCCAAGGTCAGTGGTGAAATGAAGTGTATTGTCAGTCATCATGAATAACCCTTCAGTTAATCTAAGAATATTTTATCATAATTCAGAACATACCAAAAAGGAAGGCATCCAAGCTTTTGTTAGGCAAGTATTCGTAGATGAGTAATTTCTCATCTTCATAGATGCAATAACCAAGAAGCTGAACTAAGTTTCTATGCTGCAGTTTGGCAATCAGAACCACTTCATTTCTGAACTCCTCGACACCTTGCCCAGAACCCTTGCTAAGCCTTTTGACAGCAACTTCCTTGCCGTCCTCGAACAATCCCTATGCGAGCACTTCATTCTTCAATCGAACAACAGCAAAAAATATTTCTTCTTCTGAAATTATCCAGATAAAACTTTTTGTTACCTTGTAAACTTTCCCAAAGCCACCTTTCCCAAGCATGTTGCAATCAGAGAAATTGTTTGTTGCAGTCACAATGTCTTCGAAGCAAATAGATGGAAGTTCTAGATTTTCATTCTCGAGTTCGTTGGAATCATTCGAGTGTCGTAGTATATGTTTCTTCAGAAGTTCCTTGCTTCGGCGTTTTCCTGACAGGAACCATCATATCAATATTGTTTCTTACGAATGCTTCATGAACATTGCATCCTGAAAAGTGGAGTAAGTCTTGTCCTACCTCTTGACTTGCATATCCAGACGAGGCATATGCATGTCAGTATCAGTAGACTAGCCATAACCGCGGGTATAATTTTCAGTACATCACTCTTCTTCTTGTTAACTGCAGAAATATAGTCCACCAAGAGAATGATGCTTAAAGAATTCAACATTCTTACAAGTGTTGTATTTAACACCATGTCATTTTAACCACATCTAGCATTACTGTCAACTCTGGGTAAATTATGATTGCCTTATACTCGTATGAAATTACTTGAAGATTTGGTGCTTCTGCTGGCACCAAACAAACTAGCATATAGGCACAAAAACTCCGATGAATTAGATGCTGAATGACAGGGTTCTTGAAAAGCAGAATTATAAAACAGGACTTCTTTTACATGGTAGATGGGGAGAGCGCAGCTAGTAATGCAGAACAGATCAGGAATAAGACTGATAATGTGTGCGTTAGAAAAATACACTAGTCTAAGTTCTGTGACGATTATTCATTAGTATATTATCTTATAAAACTTGCCACTGTGATAGGAGATGACAATAGGGCTGAAACTAATCCGGCAGTATGCTGTATATGCTTGTCGGCGTCCCCACTGGTGATGCCAGTACTGGTCCAACTCGGGGAGCAAGCATCAATCAGAAGTATGTGTTATTTGTTATGGGCAACGACTGTGGTGCAATCAGGCCTTATGCAATCACCGTGCAATCCATTAAAAATTCTGAAAAAAATCATGGATGTACATCTCATCTTACCCCATCTACATATAAAATTTCATGATCAAATTCGTCCTATGCTAGAAGTTACAAAAAGACAAATTTGAGGTGCATTTGAACTTTTAAGTTTGTCAGAAATTTGTCTTTTTGTAACTTCTAGCATAGGACGAATTTGATCATGAAATTTTATATGTAGATGGGGTAAGATGAGATGTACATCCATGATTTTTTTCAGAATTTTTGAAACTTTTCTTAGTTGGATTGCACGGTGATTGCACGGGAGGTTTGATTAGGCCTAACGTGCAATCACCGTGTCCAACTATTTCAAAAATTCTGAAAAAATCATGGATGTACAATCCATCTGAATAAATTTCATGATCAAATTCGTCCTATGCTAGAAGTTACAAAAAAGACAAATTTGAGGTGCATTTGAACTTTTAAGTTTGTCAGAAATTTGTCTTTTTGTAACTTCTAGCATAGGACGAATTTGATCATGAAATTTTATATGTAGATGGGGTAAGATGAGATGTACATCCATGATTTTTTCAGAATTTTTGAAACTTTTCTTAGTTGGATTGCACGGTGATTGCACGGGAGGCCTGATTGCACCACAGTCATTGCCCCTGATTGCACCACAGTCATTGCCTTTGTTATGCGCTTTAATGTGCTAACATGTCTAGCAAACTGTAAATCAATTCAGATTTCACATCAATGGCATTGATCACACTGCAGAATCAATAAGTGTGCAAGGATAGGTAAATACCTTGTGAGCTGGGAACACGGAGGTACAGGTTCTCACCATCACCATTACCGAACTTCGCCGTGTCAACAAGCTCCCCTATCCAAACCAAGCACCTGGACTGGTCTGCCATCTTGTCAACATTATTCTGGTTAGCATATGAGTACGCAGTGCACGAGCAGTTGCGGCTGCACTCTTCTGCGCATTGGTTGAAGCTTCTGTTCTTGATGTACAAGAACTTGTCGGGTGTCTTCATGCCAGGCAAGGTCAGGAAGCTATCTGCGTTGCCACACTTCAGTTCCCCCTTTCTCTTACATCCTCTAGAAAAGTCAAGACCGTCGGGCTCAAACCCATCGAGGCACTTGCAGGTCGGAACAGCCTGAGTGCCATCGCAGTAGCCAAACGGGCCGCATGAGGCGTACTGCTCACAGGGAGGGATGGGGTGCTCCAAGAAGACCGTCCATGACGACATGTTGCTGTTCCATCTCCGAAACCTCACCATGCCCGTGTAGTCTAGCGTCACTCGCATGTTCGGCGAGCCATCGGAGACGGTGTATGACGCATAGTATCCAGCGCCTGTGTCAATGATCCTCTCGTATATCACGGAGCTGGTGTTGCTCTGGAACAAGCCAACGATCAAAGCACCACTCCACGCAGCTCTTCGCCAGTATGGTTTCGTCCCATTCCAGATGATGACCTGGAGGTCCGAACTGGGATCACCGCCCATGGAGAAGTCGCTGGTGGACGGGTCGTCAGGGCCCTTCCAAGCAACGAGGCGCGCGGCGACGTTGGCCTTGTAGCTCAGCGAGAAATTCATGCCGGGGAGGACGGTGTCAGTTGGGTGGTCAAAGCTCTGCCATATGTCCGTGCCGTCCGGCAGCCGAACGACCAAGTTCCCGGAGTCGAGCAGTATAGCAGCAGCTCTGGCGCCTACGGTGGCGATGTTGTTCGTCGTCGTCCAAAGAGTGCGGCCTTCGGCGTCGGACAAGACAAGGTCAGAGCTGTTGGTGACAACCAGCTTCCCGGATGAATTGGTGGTGATAGGGTCGTCGCGGTTGGCGACCCACACATATGTTCGCTCAGGGATGTTGTGGTACCATATGCCAACATACAAGCTCGCAGTTGAGTTTGCAGGGGAGAAGAAGCCGAGAGCAAACACACCACCATTCGAGATGAGCACTTCGCCAGGGGAGAGTGGCTTTGCAGGTGTTAGCTGGTCATCAGATCTGCAGAAACAAATCAAGAACAGGAGGATGAAAACGGGGAGCCCAGTCAAATCCATTAGGCCAAGAACACAGCTAGGCGGTGGAAAATGGAAGCACTCCTCGAACTTCTCTGTCCCTCGAATTGAAATGCGGCGCTTTTCACATTTGCACGGGAGGAGGTAGGATTAAACTTGGGGATAGTCCTTGTATTAAACTTGGGGATTTCCGGCCGAACGCGCGGGCCACGTCGCTCCGGCTCCCCCTCGCGGTTGGAGACGCGTGGACCAGCCTACTCGCTTCGTCGCGCGGCCCCTTGGCCGATCGCGTACGCGCCTTGCTCGCATCGTTGTGCGTCCCCGCGGGATCCGCATCCGGTGCAGTCTCGGGGACGTAACTTAAGCAATTTTCCGAGACTGTTCAATCAAAAGTTTGCGTCTCGCATCGTCTAAAAGAATTGTATAATTTTTTATTTACCCATAATACTGTTTATTATACTGTAGCAATCACTGTTATCTCGTTTTCGGTTGATTCGGACTGTACAATACTTCAATCGGACGATTTATGTCCCCACAGAGACTACACCAGATCTTGGTTCGTCACCGTGTGGGTATGTGCGTATGGCTGGTAGGCGAGGGCGCGAGGCAGCACGGGCACACGTATCGACGGGGGCAGCAGCTTCCATGGTGATGGTGTCACGCTGCACTCCCGTGTTTAGTAAACTAGTAGACTTACCTACGCTACTGCGCGTCTAAATATTAAGATACAATTATCTTTGATATACAATACAATTGTCTCTGATATATGACTCTACTTCTAATTATTAAAATACAATAGTATTTGTTATATAACTTTGTTTACATATGATTAATCTGCACTGTTATAATCTGATTCCACCAAAATAAGTGGTAGAGATCCTTTCTTTGATATATAGCTCTACTTCCAATTATTGAAATACAATTGTATTTGTTATATGTGATTAATTTGCACTGTTATAATCCGACTCACCAAAAAAAGTGGTGGAAATCTTTCTTTTTTTCTTCCGATAAATGTGAGAATTTCTAGAATTTAGAATTATTACGAGATTTTCTTGTCCTTAAAATAAAAAAGTGTCATAAATATCATTCATTTTTATAGATATATTATAACCTTACTAATGTGGCAAAAGTTCCGGCCTCCTCCTGCGTTTGAGCCGAGCCATTGCGTGGCTTACTTACCGGGCATCAAACTCAATTTTTTTTTTTGCGTTTAAGTCTCTCTAAAAATCTGTAATTACGTAAAGGTCCTTCCCGCAGTTTTTTACGAAGAGGACCTTCTGGTTTAGAAAAATCGTGAATCATTCGTGAGAGGACCCTAAATAGATACCGGAAAAAAACGCGGATCATTTCGGCTATTTTCCACGAAAAGGACCTTTCGATTTAGCGCAATCGTAGATGCACTTATGTCATTTCAACCGTTTCTCGCGTTTCCTCCACGATTTAAAAAAAATCGATGAAGAAAACGAAATTGTTTCCGCGAAAAAACAACGCACGGTTGGCTCGGCTTGGCTCGGCTCGTTTTTTCTTTTCACGTGCAGGTCCCTAAAAAATGCGTAATTATGTGTAGATTCTTCCCGCGGTTTTTACGAAGAGGACCTTCTGGTTCAGAAAAATCACGAATCTTTCATGAAAGGACCCTAAATAAATACCGAAAAAATATAGTGGCGTTCGGATCATTCCAGCTATTTTTCACGAAAAGGACCTTTCGATTTAGCGCAATCGCGGATGCGTTTGTATTCTTTCAACCGCTTCACATGTTTTCTCGATGATTTTTTTTTAGAAAAAACCACCGACGGAAAAAAATAAAAAAAATTTTGTGAAAAAAACAACGCACACAATATGTCACGTAGCGCAAACTATCTAGTATAGATATATAGATATCAGAGTTGAAGGATAGCGGCCTTCAGTTTTCGTTTCAGGGACAATGACTAGCAAATTGTTGCGTCACTGGAATTTTCCAAGGAGCAGGGAATCGTGGCGTACGAACTTGCCACTCCGTAGGCACAGAGGGTTAAATTTCCGGGAACTCGCACAGCGGCAGATGACACATTGACGGGAGTAGCTGCACAGTCAGAGAGGAGGGGAGCAGCAGAATCCGACGACAGTACTACACGTTTGCACGAAAGATTGGGGGAGATCACAGCTAGTAATGGTGTAAAGAGTGTTCATTCTCAATATTTTAAATTTTATTTTTGGATTATATCTCGAAGGTGATTGAAATCCGAAATTTTAGTAAGATTTTAGAATTTTAGGTGAAATCCAAAAGGCAAAATTTGAATGTGAAATTTTTTGAACCAAGATTTTGGCTGAATTTCAACCGAATGAAAAATAATCTCCTGTGGTCTAAAAAATTGGGAAAAAATGAAAACATCATGGAACCATTTAGGTATATTTTCTATCTATTTGAATACAAAATACTATGTATTTACACAAAGAAAATGTGTAAAAAAATGAGATGACTAAGTACCTGAGCTCAACACTATTGGAAAGGCGCAGCACTGGGGGCTGGAAAGTCATGTGGGCAGGGGAATGGTAGGGCAGTGCCAGTGCCACACCACAGGTCCACAATGTGGCAGCACTTTTTGAGTGCAAAATCCACTAGTCAGTAGTCACCACACCAATTCCAACAGTAAACTTGTGCTGATGAAGATTTTTGAATTTGACTGGTTTACTAATCGGTTTAGGGTTTTGAACCGGCTCAATACAGTTGGTCTTCACAATTTTTGAGTCGGTTTTTACGATAAAGTAAACCTTGGTGTGAAGTGTGAACTATGAAAAAAAAAGACGTCTACAGACAGAGCGCTGCTATGTGTATGAATGAATTTTGTTCATACCAACACGGTTGAGTTCAAAGGAATATGAATGAATTTTTACTTATAGTCTTTTCACTAAAGATATATATGTGAAAAGGATAAGAAAAGCAAGTAGTTTTGGTTTCCCTGAAACTTCAACTGAAGCCCTTTTTGCTTCTTTTTAAGGGAAGGAATCAGAGTTGACATATAGTGTTACAAAACGCACGTAAAAAATACATGGTCAAAGTAGACTCTGTGTACGAGAAGACTTGAGATGGAGTAGAAAACGAACTCGTATCACCCTCAATTTCAACAATCTTCATCTTGAGATGAATTCCTCTTATAGTCAAATATAACGCTACTCTCTCATCGTAATAAATTATCATGAACACTTTGTGCCTTGAAAGTCCAATAGACTAACTTCAACAAAAAAGACCGAACAATCTTATCCAAATGCTTCTTATAAGCCAAAACATCACCTGTGATGCTTGATTGATAGCGAAGAACTCATATCATATATATTTCATATGTTCCACCTGGAATACAAAATTTGACAAACAATGCTCATTGAAAAAGCAACTTGCAAGTGTGACTTTCATGTACTTTAAATTGCCAGCTCCAAAAGTAATTAAATTCCATAATATGTTTGAAACTACTCCTGTAAAATGGTCGAGATGAAAGTAACTCTTGTGCCGTCAATGTAGTATAAATTGCAGCAAACCCTTATATCAAGCTATGACAACTGGACAACATAGTAGTATCCACGCATAAGCTAACTCCTTCTTGCACTTCAATCCTTTTTCTCAAACTAATATGGAGCAAAATCTTCACTTTTAAACAATATAACTCCGGAAAGTATGATGCTAGCTACCATCAGGGTGTGATCAAATTCTGAGAATTTATGTTGCCAAAGCCTCCATAATGGTTCCACAAGCGATCCAAAATTTACAATATATCCAAATGATGATTGAACACTGAATTTAGTTATCTCCTCAATCAACGTTGATTTTTTGAAGTCTCCTCAATATAGCATAGGCCAAATTAACTTAGTGTGTTTGAAATTAACTGTAACTCCATCTTAGACTAATTATCTGTAACTCTACCTTAGACTCTATATGTGCGGATCTTACCGTAGTTACCCGTAGTAGACGATGAATAGTCAAAAAAATTGCCAATGATTAATACCTTCTTGTAGGGGTGGGCTTTTTTAAACTGAAACCGAATTACCGAACCGAACCAAACCGAATTAACCAATTATTTCGGTTTTCGGTTCGGTTTTTGTTTTGGTATAATTCGGTTTTCGGTGTTCGGGTCGGTTTTTCGCTTTCAAAAACTGAAATAATCAAATAACCGAATAGTTCATGTACAATACCATTTTTATAGTATTCTTCCTAAAGCTACTAAACAATTCTCATGTTATAAAATATTTATGCATATGTTTAGTATATTCATATGTTCTATTATGCTTATATTGTAATGACATATAAATATTGTATGGGTTTATCCATACTCTGTGTTGCAATATGGGAAGGATTAAATCTAATCTATTTAGTGCCATTCGTATTTCGGTTAACCGAAAAACCAAAATAACCGAACCGAAATATTTTGGTTAATTCGGTTTGGTTTTTTATTTTTGTCTGAGAAATTCGGTTCTCAGTTTTCAAAAACCGAATTATTTTAAAACTGAACCGATTAAACCGAAAAAATCGAATGCCCACCCCTACCTTCTTCATGCTAACAATAATTGACAAATTAGCTTGAATTGGATTGGCACCTAGGTATAGCGCTGGTGGCAAGGGCGATAGTGCTGGCAAACTTTTGTTATAGTGCTGAAACAATCACCGAGGTTAAGCACGGATCAGCACTCAATATGAAACCGAGTCATTGGACGAAGCTGAGGCGAATTGAAATCGTGAGTTGCAGAAATCAATGCACAGATCTCTATTACACTTCATGTGTATATGAATCGAAATCCTTAGTGCTTGCTGGTAAATTTGTGGTACGCTTTACCAGAATATCAGGTCGTGTGCATGTACTGTCGTGGTCTTCTGTACTTTATGTCTGTACGTCCTTGTGTCGGCTTTTATTGCTTTAAACTGAACACTTGTGTCTTGATATGAGTTTTGGTTGCGTGTCTGCCTCTTCTTTGTTCTGTTTTTCTTTACTTCCTCCCTCTGTTTTCTTGCGCGCAGGAAGTCCCGTCGCTTCTTGCTACAGGACCGAGTACTGCTGCTACAGTCAGAGATTGTTGGTTGCAGGACGGAGTACTGTATCGCACGGAGGAATCTCTGGTCATGCCTTGCTGTTGCTGTATCCCATGGAGAATATAGGATCTACTTCAATGCACTTTTCAGCGTTTTGAGACCTTCAGGCAACAGGCATGGCTCCCAGCTTGTCGCAGTGCTGCTCATTGTGCTTGGCCTTCTGTCCCCCCCTCGTCCATGGCAGCGGCGGCTGCTGATGATGATGCGGAGCGAGAGGACCTGTGGTCGAGCCAGGCGATGATGTCGCAGAAGACGGCGTCGATGTTGTCGGACTCGGACGACTCGCCGGAGGTGAGGGCGTGCCACATGCCCAGGTAGAGCTTGAGCGTATTGTCCCGGCTCACCGCCGACCGGTACAGCATCTCGCTCACCGACGGGTCCGTGATCTTGTCCCCGTCGTGCACGATCAGAAACAGCAACGACACCTGGGCGAACACGTTGGCCTCGAGGTGGAGGCTGACCTTGAGCAGCTCGTAGACGGTCTTCTTTTCTGTTGCTGTGCCCTTTTCTTCTCGTGTCGCACCACCAGCCATACGGAGAAAAACCCGGCGTACGTGTCGCCGTCCCGCTGGAATCTTCTTCTTCTTTGCAGCGCGTTGCATGACTTGCTGGTTTTCTGTGCGATGTGCGTGACGTCGCCCGCTTCTTTGCAGCGAACGGAAGCTCTCCATTTTCACGAAGTTTCTCCACCACGTGTTGCGGAGATCGATTTGGTTTCGGACTCGAGTACGAAGCGAATCAAGCCGCCGAGACTTTTCTTGGATCGCTCTTCTTGCCGTGTCGCCAGGCGCAAACGCTCCAAGCCTCCACTTGCCCTGCTTTGCGCGCCGCCTCTTTTCTCGCGTCACGCGTGACGTCGCCCACAGAAGCAATTTCATTATACGACGGGGTGATTACAGTAGAGCTCTTTCCTAACTTTAAGCTACAGAGTTATATATATATATATATATATATATATATATATATATATATATATATAAGATTTGAGACGGAGTAACAAACGATCACCCTCAATTTCAACATATAGCATATGAACTAATTCTACTGATTTTTCCGGGTGGTAGTTATCTCCTTGAAGAAAATTAAGTAACCAGAAACTTTATCAAAGGAGAGATGGAAGGGGAAAACACCAACCAGGCAACCATGGTTGGTGAAAATCTTGACTCTCACTAGATAACAACCATGTATGGCTGGCACTTTGAGCCTGTTGAAACTTCTTGGAAGAGCACACCCTTTTGATCCTGAAACTTCTTGTATGAACTCACTTTTATTCTGAAGAGATAACCAGGCCACTTGCTGTGAAGAAACCTTCATTTGATGCAGTAAAAGGGCTTGCTATAATGGCATGAAAAACAATGACCAAAAGTATTTTCCAGGGACGCAGATCATCTGCAGTCGGTCACAAATGATCTTAATAGGTTGAGAGATAAAATCTTCTATTATCTAAAAAACAAATGATCTTAACAGTTCAAAGGTTTAAAACAACAATTCGAACTGAGCTTGAACTGAAAATTTTTACATTTATTTCTCATAAATAGCATTATAATTATCCATAAAAAATGGCACCAAATCTGGTTAAAAAAATGAATTCCAGTCAAAATACCCGAAATTCCTAGAATTACTGTAGCAATTTGATTTTTTTTTATTCCGTCGGGATTTTGAATCTCGTCCTTGGCCGAAATTCGAGATTTCACGAAATTTTGAACCTACTCCTTTGACGACGGGGAAATGGGCGTGAACCCGTCTCCAACGTCATTAGAGATAAGTTGTTTAAATTTGATCAAATATGAGACTAAGAAATATCAAATATCAGGTATTGCAGGTACATTACTTCCAGAATTCATACATTTACATAAAATTTTTGTTAATTACATCTCTTTGCAAGAAAACCCCTGATTAAGAATTCCAACATAAAGCTTACACCAACTTGCAACATATGATATTACAAAAATATAAAAAGAAAAGTCTTCAATCTTGGCGTCAAAGGCTTGCTTGGGGATATTTTAATGGGTTAATCGATATATGCCAACGCAGAATGGGTTATTCGAGATTTGCCATCGTTCCTTTCAGATTTCTAGATTTGCCATTACGAAACCGTGTTTATTCTAAATATGCCATTGCAGCGACACGTGTCACTTCGGTCAAACCGAGCGATGACTCAAATTTATCTTGACGATTTTGCCCTCCGCCTATTTTTATTTTATATTTAATTTAAGGCTAAAATGGTATTAAGATTTTATGAAAATTTTTATCAAGATCTGAAATAGTATTATTAATCTTATATAAAGTTTTAAAATTTTATCTTTTATATTTAAAATTTAAAAATTCTGACATTGCTATTTTCAACTTTATTTTTCTATTTTTGAATTTCCAAAAGTTTTAAATGTAAGTTTTAATTTTTATATTTTTACCAGAGGTAGATGAGGATCTCGGGTCACCAAGGTAAAAATCTTAGCTTCAGATCTTTTTGGAGATTTCTACAAAATTCGACAAGACTTTGATGCGGAGGCAAAATCGTCCGAATTGCGCCGCTTGACCGAAGTGACACGTGTCGCTTTGCAATGGCATATTTAGAATAAACACAGTTTCAGTAATGGCAAATCTAGAAATATGAAAGGAACGATGGCAAATCTCGAATAACCCATTCTCAGAAAGGGCATATATGTAATGAATTTTATTTTCGTCAAATACTGAAGTGAGGCTTGTCATGCTAACGCCTTCCATAATTACCATTACATCCTCACTTAACTATAATTATACAAATGTTAGGACATTCATCTTGCATAAAGAGGGAGTAATAAAATCCTAAAACTTATTTTCCAAACTGCACACATGTTATTTTACCTTAGTCAATGACATGTGGGTAGGGGTGAAAACGGATCGGATACGGACGGATAATAGCTCTACCATATTTGTTTTCATATTTTTCCTCGGATGCGGATACGGATACGGATAGTCCGGATACGAATACGGATACGGATAGTATCGAATACGGATACGGATCGAATACGAATCGAATCGGATACGGTTTCGAATATTTATCGGAACATGATAACCCCTTAAATTGTACAGAAAAAACCAACAGAAACACATAACTAATTGATTTGATCAAAATATTATTGAAAATTGAACAAATGTAAACATTTTCATTCACTTAGACAATAATTAGATACCATGTCGCAAACAAAGTTATATAAGGTTTAGTTTATCACAAACACGATTAGTTCATCATACACATAGATTAAAACACAAAATAAAGGTAATCCTTGCTCAGAGATACAAATAGAAGCAAACGCATAACACACTAAAAGTTTGATAATACTTAGATATCATATCTCTAGGAAAAGTATATAACACTGACATGTAATAACTCAATATTTATATTCTTAGTTGAATTATGTTTAAAATAATAAATTATGTATTTATGAGTTTTGTGCATTTTTAGCTACTTATTTAATATATTTTCCTATCAAGAATACGAGTTTCTGAATTTTTGAGAAAAAATAAAATCTGATAAAATATTGAAAATAATTTTTAAATGTTATATTGTTACTGGAACTTTGTCAAAAAATTTCATAATTTTTGGAGTTGGTTTGCTAATTTTAATAATTGAAACTTGCTTTAGAGATTAATTAAATTAAAAATCAATTTCAAATTAAGAAACCCTTTTGGGCCAAAAGAGTAGTCTTGGCCCAGCCCATATATCTATCCGGATATCCGACCCACTATTATCCGGATTATCCGAATCCGATCCGTATCCGACGGATAATGAGCTACCAACCAGATCCGTGATCCGACAAAAAATATCCGTGATCCGTATCCGATCCAAACTATCCGACAAATATCCGATCCGACAAAATCCAGATCCGAAAATATCCGGATCGGTCGGAAAATATCCGAACCGCTTTCATCCCTACATGTGGGCCATATTCATAAGAGAGAGGAGAGTAGGTCGCACACCTACCATACCAATTCCTACTCTATTCACCCCTACCCCTAGTCAATGACACATGGGACCTACCATTGCATAGGAAATTGTGGCTGCACATCCTTTCCATGTCTTTTCTCACTCAAACCACTCATACCCACCCTTTTACTTACCCTATGACATGTGGGACCTAGCCCCACATGTAAGGCATGATGGGCGCCCTATATAAGGCCTAAAACCTTGGTTTCTCCTCCTTTTCCTCGCTCATTTGCTCATTTCAAACCGTAAAATACAGCAAGTGTGTTCTTCTCCAACCCTTGCCACTCTCCCCACAAAATCCCTCAAATCTTGAGTTTGAGCTTGTGCATGTTATACCATCTTGTAGCCAAGATCAAGAGCTTCAAATCCATCCAAATGGATTCTTGAGGAACCAAGTTTTGGGTAAGTGGCAATCGCTTTTCTTGCTACCCATGTTCAAATTCGCTCCTTGTAACTCATTGATATTTTCCCATGGAATCCATCATCAATCCTTGATTCGGTCGCATGTCTCTTGGAAGTTTGAAGAGGAAGGCTAGACGCCGCTGCAAGCGAAAGCAAAGGAAGGCATCGTTGTTCACGCGAGCTAGGAGGCGGCGAACCGCGAGAACCGCGTCGTGACATGTAACATCCTGAAAATTCAATAAAGTGAAAATAAATATTTTTAATTCAGAAATAAATGTTTTTGAGTTTTCTTGGCATTGTTGGTTCTTATTTGAATTTTATTGATTTTTGTGTTGCATGGTAATCCAACAAATAAAATTAGTAAATGGAAAATGATGAAAGCAAAAGAGAGAAAAATTACCATTTACACCCTTAAGTAAATCAAAATCAAATGGGAATTCGTGGCAATTAACAATGTCGAATTTTCATTAATTAACCATATGGTAACTTAGTTTCAAAATTTTCTGAAGATTACCAATTCAGCTTGATGTTAATAAAAAAATCGAGCGCTTAGAACCACCCAACTGTGTTTAACTCTTTTGATCATCTCCTTCACGACCGGCAAGTGGACCGCATGCCTCGCAACCCCACTCGTCGCCTGCTTTCTCCCGCCTCGTGATCGAAATGAGTTTCAGAGAGCGATCGATGCCGAGCAAGCTCAAGTCTTTGCCTCCGCCATCACGCCACTACCATACATTGCACCTTGAAAAACCACCAGAGGTAGTGCTCCACTTCCTCCTCCACTACTTCTCTTTCTTCCTCAAGCCGTAGAGAGTCTCTCGGTTCTTCCGCCATAGTCAAGCCCGTAAGCTCCAAATCCCATTGCGATTCTTGCTATCCACCAAGCATTTTCCAATCCTCCGAGTCAAGCATCCCTGTGCCACCAGATCGAAACCCCTCACCTATTTCGAGAGCCCTTCGTGGGAGAAGCTGCTGCAGCCGTGCGCCTGTCTTCTCCAGATCCGGTCACCGTGGGCAGCTCAACTCGGAACTTCTTCGGCCAAGATAACAGGAAAAATGGAGCCATCTCGTCTCCCTGATGCTCTAATGCTTACCCATTCAAGCTCTCAACCGGTGGTTCTTCTTCTCCACAGGACCGCCATGGTTGCTCATACCAAGCTCACCAAGGCCACGCCTCTATCCCTTCTCCGGCCGAATTGGTAGCGCCACCATGAGCTTTGTCGAGCCTCGCCTCGTGCCGCTGTTGCCGCCAGAGGATCGCCGGAAAGCCTGCGCCGGTGAGCCCTAAGCCAACCCCTGTTCCTTCACACGCGACCCTCCAACACCCTCACCAACAAGAAAGAGGAACTCCAGTTCAGGGTAATGGCGCCTCTCAAGTAGGAAAACGTATTTTCTAATATGTGATCAATTGCAAACCTAGCTTGTATCACCTGTGAATATCTTCTGCATTGGTAATCCAAATTAGGTGAGACAAATTTGTAAAATCATCTAAAATCAGAAAGGTCCTAGTTATACAAAAAGATTTAATGTTTGGAGTACAGGACTATTATTTAGATTAAACATTGACTATGGTGTTATTATGGTTGTTAATGAGATTTTGTGTATAATAAACCATGAAATGATGAAATCAATATTCATGAGATGTTAAGATCAGGAGGTATTCAAATATACAAAATACTTAATTCTTGAGTCACAAAACGATTAGTAGAGTTAAATTTAGGAGTAAGCATTATTATGGATGTTGTTATATTCAAGGAAATGTAATTCCGAAATAATTAAATTAATTTACATGTGTCCCGAATCATAATAAACTCAAACATGTGAAAATGCTCAATTGTTGGATTAAGTTGGTATTGTTTGCTTTGCCATCTTTAAATGAACCCTATTATAGTCATTAGCAAAATACTAGCATAATGGCTCACCAAATGATAAAGTAATTCATAATAAGTTCCTAAAAACAGTAAGGATCTGTGCATGTGAAAATATTTAAGATAAGGTTGAAGTTTCATTCTTTTAATGAAAGGGAATGTAAATCATAGTAAATAGTTAATCTATTGCAATTAAAGTTAAAATAATGCCAAACCAGCTTTATAACATTCCTAGGATTGCTATCTGCTAACACCTGAAAAATGAATCAAAGATCATGTTTAGTGTAGTTAGGAACTAAGTTTGAATCATGGCCGAATTAAGATTTGCATCATGGTCATTTATGCTACTTCAGCAGTAGATAAAATAACTCATCTAAATACTAAAATCAGTAAAATTGGTTTAGAAACATCGTACAAAGTTTGTACTACCATGATCTATAAAAAGAATCATATTCCATTAAGGTTTGCCTATTAATCTCATTAGATCAAAACCCTTAAGTGTTAACCTTTAGTTTCACTTTCCTGCCGATTCCGAATAGTGTATACTTTTTAAATGCCACTTAAGCATTTTAAGCAATGAATATAATGTATCAGCTAAAGCCAAAAATTTATGGAATTAGCTTAGGATTGTTATACAAAGTATAAATCATCTTAGTATAAAGAAATAACCATATTTCATCATGTTTTGCATATTAATCTTGATAGCTTAATATCCCTAAGTAACCGCATTGCTTTAGACCGTAATACGAATGAACGAATTGTAGTTTCAATAAGGAAACCTGTAGTTAAGTCATTGTATCACCAGAACCTTCTCAAATGTCATGGAAAAGTTAGCAGTAGCCTAAATCAATAGACTCAACTTGTATAAAGCTAATTCTAAGCAAAGTCAATTAAAGATGAATAGCAAATAATTGAAAGCTTGCAACTAATGATTAATTCTATTAATCTTAACCAATTTTAGCATCTTGAATTCGTAAAATAAAGTAAATAAATTCATAAAAGAGCAATCCCTGTTCTTGTAAAGAGTTTATTTGTTTTGCTATCTATTTCTTTTGCTCTTATTGAAGTCTTTTACTTGCGTTATTTCCGTTGATCGACGTGTAGAACCCGACGTCTCTATCTTCATCATCATCGTCGTCGCCAGCCGCAATAATTAAGCAAGGCAAGCATCCTTTGACCATATTGAGCCCAGTATTTTATATTCCTTTTGTGCATCAAATTGTTTTATGCATACGATTACTTTATGTAAATTGCTATTTTGTGGTTTGGTAGTTATACCTGTTGTCTCGTGAATCTCCGTTGATGATTATGAACTTGTGAACCTTGATAACCATAGATTAAGGATAGGCATTACTTAATGTCATCGTGGGTATATGCGATCATATTAACCTGCTTAGCCATGCTTTAGAATAAATGATGTACATGATCAACTCAATAATTGTTTCGGGAAACATTGAAAATGTCATCATGGTGGTGGGTAATTTTGATTAAAAACCCAAAATGAAACTATGCTTTGATGCGGGCGATTATTGGCAATAGCCTACAGTGTAAGTAATTGCACGTAGTGTAGGGTGAAGTGTCGCCTGTGTCACAACTAAGGACCTAACATCGTGTTGTATGATCCAAGAAAATCCGCACAAACCACGAGGGTGAGGATGGGTTAGCCTTTAGCCTATTAAATTGTTTAGACATGGCTTTGCTCATTGGTAGGCGGAGCTTGCACAGTGTTTTCCTGTCAGGTCTACCTCGACGGGTATTCCTGGACAGTCTACTTGCTAATGTAATCTGCACGCCCCGCCGTGTTTAGAAACGTTGTGTTGGGTGTGTGAATGTGGATCCACGGCTTGGGTGTGTGTCTCTGTTTGTGGCGAGGGTTAACGTCCCGGGCTGGTGTAAAGCCTTGTCTAGGAATTTAATGACTATGTATGGTCTTCTTGACGACTCACCTAAGGAAGTGTGTCGGGCAAAAGTTGATCATTCCTTGTGGGTACAGTTGTACACCTCTGCAGAGTTTAAATCTAATTGATTAGCCGTACCTGCGGTCATGGGTGTCTTGGTGAACTTGCACGAGTTAAATGTTTTATGTGAGACCCCATTCCGAGGAACAGGAACTCCATGTGATTACCGTACTAGTCCCTGGATCAGTAGCTAGCACTCACATGTTTACACCATTCATATCACAACCAAAAGCCAAGCTTAAATACACAGCTTACAGAAGATGTTAATTATACAAGCATTATTTACAAGCCGAAATAAAAACAGCGGAAGATACTAGCAACTTAAGATCCAAAAGCCTGGTAGCATGCCCAAACCGAAACCCCACAGGCATCTGACTAGGCAAACACCCTAGAAGAAATCATCGACGAACTCCCCGAGACCTACTTGAACGAGCGCTTTTCCGCACTTCACCGACTTCTTCTGAACCAAAGTTGATAGCAAGAATGAGTACGGTTGTACTCAGCAAGACTTAATAGCAAATGCAAATACTAGTTATGCAGGCTATTTCAAAGGAACAGGTCATAAGTTATTTTGCATTTTGCGGAAAGAATTTAAACATATGACATAGTAGATTGAAATTCGCATTTTCAAGAAACAGCATGAGATTTGAATAATTTCCAGAAAGTAAACGTGTTCCAGGACATAGCATTCCCAATGGCGAAACTCTACACAAGTCGATCCTTTGACTCGGACAATTGGTTATCAAAACAGAATCAACCCCTTTTATCAAAATGTAAAACTCTAACATTGGAATGACTTCACCAAGTGCCCATAACCGCGGGCGCGGCTAATCGATTAGATTTAGACTCTGCAGAGTTGTACAGCTTTACCCACAAGGAATGAAACACCTTTATTGCTAGGCCATACAACACACTTCCTTTGGTGTGCCGGCAAGGCGTTCATACAGAGCCGTTACATTATTTAAACATGGCTTTGGTCCAGCCCGGGACGTTAACCCCCGCCAGAGGAACAGAAACACACACACGTGACGTGGGCCCTTTCACGTAAACTCAACACACACACACCGTTTCTGTTCATGACAAGGCGTACACCGTTGCATGGGTGGAAACCCTTCCAGGCAGACCAAACCGGAATGCCCGTGCTAAGCTCCCGCCTACCAATGAACAAAGCCATGCCCAAACAATTTAATAGGCTAAGGCTACCCCATAAATAGCCCTCGTGGTTGCACGGAAATTCTTGGATCGATAAGGCCCCATTGTTCGGTCCTTAATCCGACACGGCGATACTCCACCCTACACTACGTGCAAAGCCCATATTGCACAACCGGCTATTGTCCATAATCGCCGCATCAAAGCATAGTTTTCGGTTTTCAAGTTTTAACCAACATATCAACAACCTTTAGTAGAGTAATAACCAGCCAGAAATCATTTTAAAAGCATCATGACGATCTACGGCAAAACTAAGCAAAGGTATATTGTAACGGTTATACCCAACCGACATTTACTATGTCTAAGCATACTATGGTTCGCAAGGTTCACAGAATCAATCAAATTAAGGAAAACCATACATTCCAGGATAGTTACTAACCTTACCCAAAATAGCGATTTTATGGAGAATTACCCGATGCACTATACACCAAAAAAACAACATACGGTAGTTGAATTAGTAGGTTCAACATGGTCAAGGAATTGCTTGCCTTGCTCTTCACCGCAAATGTCAAAGCCTTGTTCAGCAATTGCCTCCTCCTCCTCCTCGAGGGTGTCTCGCCTACACGCCAAATCAAGAGAACCAACAGAAATTACAAGCTTGTAAAGAAAGAACGAAAGAGAACAAATAGAAAAGCTTAATAAAACCCTTGCATAAGATCCGTGGTTGCTCTCTTATGAATCCTTTAATCTTGTTTTACTTAATTCAAGACGCAAAAATAGTTTAGATTATACATTTAGCCATCAGTTGTATAGTGCATTGATCCTATTGCTTCCAAGAAGCACTCGAACTTATTGCTAAAGTGCTTGCTTGAGTAGGACTTAGAGCCGTAACTAAACAACACAAGATTAGCTCCTAGATTCTTACAGAGCCCACCTTAGGGATCAACTCGAGGTTTCCTTTACTAATTTCAGGTTTGAATAAGTTGCTTTATGAAGTTGACTAAAAGCCTTAATCGATTATATAAGGTCATGCGTAATTGATTCCTTTATTTCAATTTGATTTCACTTAGAATTGGTTTTGTACAGATTAGATCTTCAATTGTAGTCTATTGACTTATTTTACCTTATTTTTTGAGAAGGTTCTGGTGATAAAAATGACTTAACTGAGTTTTCTTCACTTGCAGCTACAGTTCATTCAATCTCATTACAGCCTTTATCATGTGATTACTTAGGGTTGTTAAGCTATCAAAATTAATAGGCTACATATGCTGAAATAAGATTATCTCTTCTTATTTGGATAGTCTATACTTTGGTCAACACCCCAGATCAATTTCATAAGTTTTACACTTTAGATGAGACTTTATATTCATCGTTGAAAAAGGCTTAATGGCATTGTAAAGTTTACGCTTACTAAATCGCCAGAACGCAAAGTGGAGTGTTAACACTTAAAGGTTTTAGATTGACTAGACTAACATGCAAACCTTAACCAAACAGAATTATTTTTACAGAATATGATAACATAAACTTTGTACAATGTTTTTGGGCTGGTTTTACTGATTTTAGTATTTGGGAAAGCTATTTAACCTACCACCGAAATAGCATAACTGATCATATTGTTTAACGCCGAATCGCCAAACTGCAACTTAGTTTCTGACTACCCTGTGCATAACTCGATTCATTTTCAACACACACTAACTCCCAGAAGTTTATATCATCTACATTCGCTGACATCCACTTATTTCCTCTCGCAGCATTTTATTTTATACTCATTCCTTTTTAGCCAAATTAAAACATGAATTGATTTGACAAGGTAAACTAACTTTGGGTATAATTGTTTTTACAAACTTAAGCTCATTCCAGGATAGGTATCTCAAAGACATTTGTTTTTATTTATTTTGGTGAAATCCTAACTAATCTTTTTCTTAGTTCATAACTACCTATTTCAAAGATTTTCGCTTTTAGATATTCTCACCCAAAACTCTCTTCCAAGAATACTTTTACATATTCTCGAACTATTGAATGTTGTATGACTTTAAGAACTTATTATGCTAAACTTTGATTAGTAGCACCCACCATTAGGACTAATTGGATTTGACTTGGTTTTGAAATCCCTGCACTAATTGAAAATGCGCTTTCACTCATCGGGAAGCACAAATTTCACGCTGCAAAGGCTCGGTTCAAAACTCCCGAGATCGACCATCCGCCCAGCGCCGCTGACTCAAAACAGGCCACGGTTTTTCCCCACCGCCGGCGAAGCATCACCGAGCGGCGAACGGGGACACCTACGGCTTCACCTTGTCAACCCGATCTAGGGACCTACCCATCTCAAAGCAGAGGTGGTCGGAAAGTGGTCGGCGCCAAAGAAGGGGCGGAACCACGAGCTAGTGTCGGCGACATGCCACGCTAAACATTCCAAAGAAGAAAGATTCGGCGAGCATCGGTGAGGGTAGGGGATGCTGATTCACCGGTGCTCGGGTTGGAGATGAGCCGAATGAGTCACGGCGCCGGATCTCGAGAAGAAGACTCTCATGCATTTCGGCACTCCGGCGGAATGGGCTGAAATTAAGCAGAGGAATGAGCTCAGAACGCTTAAGGATACCTGCACCAATCAATTCAGCAGACTCGCAACCAATCACGGGATTTCATCCTCCACCCCATTCTTCTGTTCTGGGCTAAAATGGCGTAGGGGAAGAAAAGCGTTGTTTGCTCAGGGGGAGTTGCCACCGACTCAGAGGGTTCAGTGATGCAAATGGGTTCTGGTAGTGAGCCAACAAATGAGCTTCAGAAATGAATCACCATGGAGACTCCTCAGAGTCATGGTCAGAGGCGCAAGACAAAGAATGCCTCGAGCCATGGCAAGGCAAAGGTACTCCACAGGCGTGAGTCCAGCGCCGAGAGGCTTGGGTGGAGCTCCCAGACGGCCAGCAAAGCAGTGACTCAAAGAAGATCGAGAGAGAGAGAGAGTAGCTCCATCGAGGAGAAGAGGAACCAGAGCGAAGCAAATTGGAGAAGAGGTCGACTGGTGGGGATGGACCCATATGGCGGTGTGGGCAAAGATTCAGCTTTGAGGGTGAATTCAGCCAAATGAACTGAACTGGCATTAATTTCACCCACTAACCCTTGTCCAAGACTTTTCCCATTTGCTAAGTGCTCTCTCCCAGCAATGGGCAATCTCCAGGCAAAGAGGGGGTAAAATACTCAGTGTAAGATTTATCAGGATTTTAACATTGAACAGTGCACCAAGTTTCCATCTCTGTATTCAAATTAGCAGACGACCCAATTCTTTTATAAAATTTTTGAAACTTTGTTTTTCAAATGGATTTGAGACAAGGATCCTTAGATAAAATTTTCAGCTCAAGATGTTGCTCCCGTAATTTATAAAAATTCTGACATTCTTATTTTCAGCTTTTGCTACTTTCTGTTTTCGAATTGATTGAGGCTTTATCCCATCTGAAAACTCTCTGAGATTTTTACCAATGGTAAATACTGTATCAAGGGTGGCTTGGTAAATTTTTCAGCCGAAGATCAGCTCTGGATATTTTTCGAAATTTCAGAAGATGCACTGTTTCTAGTCAACTTGGCCTCTTTTTTTTTTTTTTTTTTTTAAGATTCAAATTATTATTTGTGTCTTTCATCAGTGTATAAATTGGTTTCTCACCTATTTGGATTCTGAAAATAATTTATTCCCAGTCTTTCCTTTGGCTCTTTTAATTTCTCCTTTTCTTTTATTGTCTTTTGAAATACAAAATCCAAGAATTCAATTCAAGAAAATCACAAATTCCATAAAACTCAGAAATACTCAAAAGGCAAATCCATATTATAACATTTCACTGTTCAAAATTTTCAGGATGTTACAGATCTACCCCCTTACAAGAATCTCGACCCTAGATTTGGTCGATCTAATGGAAGAAATCAGATATTCTTCTTTAAGGCGATCTTCGCGCCCCACGCTGTTTCTTCTTCTGAGTGGTTGCTCCAATCGAACCTTCACCATCTTGTGAGATTTGTTACAGTATGGCGCCCGCTTCTTCTAGAATCTTGATTGGACGCCTCGATAAGTCAAATCGGGTTGTAGGTCAAGTTCCTTGACTTGAGTGAGTTCAGATGGAAGACGAAGGCACTTTCTAAGTTGAGATACATGAAAGACATTGTGAACACTAGCCAACTGGGTGGAAGTTCTAACCGTATGCCTTTTCTCCCATTTTCTCCAAAATCCGATATGGCTCAACATAGCGCGGTGCTAATTTTCCCTAACCGAAATCGGCGAACACCACGAAGTGGAGAGACTTTAAGATAAACTAGGTCTCCAACTTGAAACTTAAGTCACGCCGACGATTATCGCCAGAACTTTTCCGACGAGACCGAGCCTCCTCAAACGACTTCGATCATATCTACGTGTTTTGGGCTTTTTGAATTAAATCTGACCAAAGAATTTCCTTTCTCCAACTTCAGACCAGAAAAGAGGTGTCCGACATTTTCTGCCATAAAGGGCTTCAAATGGGGACATTTGCAGACTTGCTTGGAAACTGTTGTTATATGAGAATTCCGCAAGCGCGAGACATTTCTCCCAATTAGTGCTGTATGATAACACACAGGCTCGCAACATATCTTCGAGGATTTGATTTGTCCTTTCAGTCTGCCCATCGGTTTGAGGATGATAGGCCGAACTGAAAGCTAATTTGGTTCCCAGCAAACTATGCAATTTTTCCCAAAAACGAGATGTGAATTGTGATCCACGATCGATACAATCGTTTTTGGTACTCCATGTAGACGCACAATATTGCTAATGTACAGTTCGGCAAGCTTGTCTCCCGAATAGGTAGTTCTGACTGGAATGAAATGTGCCACTTTGGTTAATCGATCTACTATTACCCAAATTGAATCATTCCTTTCGAGTTCGGGCAACCCAAGAATAAAATCCATATCGATGTCATCCCATTTCCATTCCGAATTTGCAATGGTTGAAGGAGTCTCGCCGACGCCGATGTTCGCTTTTACTGCTGACAAATGTCACACCTAGCCACATATTCAGCTATGTCCTTTTTCATATTAGGCCACCAAGATTCTCTTTTCAGATCCTCGATACATTTTTGTACTTCCGTGATGAATAGATAAAGGTGACTCATGAACTTCGTAAAGAATCAATTTCTTGATTTCGTGATTGTTTGGCACGTAAACTCGAGTTCCTCGAGGATTATCCCATCCATACTCTCAAGATATTCAGATTCTTGGCCCTCTTTCAATTGTCGTTGAATCTTCATTATAACTTCATCTTCAAGTTGTGCGCTTTTATTTGATTTCTAAGAGTTGGTTGGACTTTAAGTGTTGCTACAAAACCCTCTTCAACTAGATTCAGTTCAGTTTTTGAAACTCCGTACTAACTCGCATTGATCGAAATCCAAGTACAATAGAGTTTCCGCTAAGAGCATCGGCCACAACGCTGGCTTTTCCGAATGGTAATGAATGCCCAGATCATAGTCTTTAATTAGCTCTAGCCACCTTCTTTGCCTTAAGTTTAAATCGTTGAGTGAAGAAATACTTGAGGCTTTTGTGATCCTGTAAATTTCAGTTCTGCTTCCAATAAGATAATGCCGCCAAATCTTGAGAGCATGAACTACACCGCTAACTCAAGATCATGTGTGGGATAGTTTTGCTCATGAGGGCGGAGTTGCCGAGATGCATAGGCGACAACCTTTCCTTCCTGCATCAACACACACCCTAATCCGTGATGTGAAGCATCACAGTACACTTCAAACTTCTTATGGATGTCTGGCATCACCAATACGGGGCGCTTGTTAATCTTTTCTTCAATTCGCAGCTTGTCTCACAATCAGAAGTCCATACAAATTTCTTTTCCTTTTTCAAGAGTTGAGTTAATGGCTTGGCAATCTTTGAGAAGTTCTCAATAAATCGACGATAATACCCAGCCATTCCCAGAAAACTCCGAATTTTTGTGATTGACTGTGGTCTTTTCCAATTTAATACTGTTTGAACTTTACCCGGGTCTACTGCTACTCCTTCACCGGATAAGACATGCCCAAGAAATGCAATTTCTTTTAGCCAGAACTCACATTTTTCAAATTTGGCATAAAGTTTATTCTCTCTCAATTTCCCAAGAACCAGGTGCAAATGTTGCATATGATCTTCTTCATTCTTGGAATAGATGAGAATATCATCAATAAAGACCACTACAAATTTGTCCAAATACTCCATAAAGATTTTATTCATCAAATTCATAAAACTGGCTGGAGCATTTGTAAGACCAAAAGACATCATCAGGTATTCATACGTTTCGTAACGAGTAGTGAAGGCGGTCTTTGGAATATCGAAGGTCTGATTTTTAATCGAAGTATCCCAATCTCGATCAATTTTTGAAAAGACTGAGCTCCATTTAATTGATCAAACAAGTCATCAATCCGGGAAGGGATATTTATTTTGATTGTAACTTCATTCAGAGCACGATAGTCTACACACATCCGCAGACCTCCGCCCTTCTTTTCTACAAATGTAACAGACTTCCCCATGGTGACACACTTGGGCTTAATAAATCCTTTGCTTAATTGTTCATCAATTTGCTTTTTAATTCAGCCAACTCATCGTGGCATACGATATGGACGCTTTGAGATGGGTGCCGCTCCAGCGCAACATCAATTACAAACTCCATATCGCGATCCGGAGGCATTCCCTGTAATTCAAAGAGAAAAATATCGTGGTATTCACTTGCTACCTACTAAGCATAACTTAGGATTGGATGTAGAGCACAAGACTGGTTGGTGATTAAGAGAATTGACAACCCATTTAAAATTCTACATGAACACCATCTTGATTTATGAGGGTTATAGATCTATTAGCACAATCTATGCAACCCTTATGCTTGGCTAACTACCCATTCCAAGAATTATATCAATTCCAGATGTTTCTATTACTATAAGGTCAACAGAAATAATACTCCTTTTATCCTTATGCCCACCCCGAGACGTAAAAACAAGAGTGTGAATGGTGGCTCCAGGAGAGTGAACATCCATAAAGGTGGGCAAAAGGAAATATCCAAATTGTTTTGCTCGAAAACTTCTTAGAGATGAAAGAGTGAGAAGCTCCTTAATCTAACAAGACCAAAGTGGGGACAGAATGCACCGAAACATACCTAGCACGACATCAGTGCATCTTGAGCTTCTTCAATCGTTACGTGATGAAGACGCCCAAAATTCCCACTTTGAACTTGAGGGTTGGAAGACTTTTGAGAATGCTGAATTCAGAACTTTGCGCCCGCCTCAATCGGTATTTGGGGCCACCGCCTTCTTCCCGGACAAGCACCGCATAATGCCCCGCCATTGCAATGAAAACAGTGACGTTAGGTGCTTGCTTCGAGCACCACTCGCACCCTAGTTTGCCGAGGTGAGCGGACAGAGTTGCCGCGGTTGTGACGCACGAGGAGTTCGACTCACAACCCGCCGAGCTTGAGGAGTTTGCTGCCGCGTCAGCTGCACTTGGAATGGTGGTCGGCGAACATTCGCCGATGGCCCACTCGTGATCTAAATTGACTAGAGCCAGCAGTTTTCTGCGCCATCCATTTGCGCTTCCTACTTTCTAGCACTTCCTTGCTTCCCGCTCCACTCTCACCGCCTTTGTCCACCAAAGATTGAAAGTCATTTATGTCTTGTGCTATCAATGCCCATTTAATTTCCTCATTCAAGTGTTCTCTGAACCTTTCAATCTTTCTAGCTTCATCACCACTTCATAGGTAGCATATCTTGACAAGTGATTAAAATGATGCAAATACTCCATTATCGACATGTCCTTGCTTTAATTCCAGAAATTCCTTCTTCTTCACCTCAATAATACTGGCCGAATATGGGTACGAAAGCCGCTTTAAACTCCGCCATAACACCACATAACCCTCTCGTAGAACTGCCTGATAACTCTCCCACCAAATGGTCATGGCTCCTTGTAGCTGATATGAGGCATATAACACTTTCTCCCTCTCATCACATTGTGCAATAGTTAGCTTGCTCTCTACTGCACGCAACCAGTCATCGGCTTCTAATGGTTCAGACGACGATGAGAATATAGGGGGTTGGAGTCTCAAGAATTCATTCAGCTTGGACACTTGTGGTGGTCCTCCATTCCCCCCACGGTTTGCGCCTAGTGCAGCCAAAGTCTGAGCCATTTGCTGAAGTATCAAAGTATCGGTTTGCCGACCTTGTTCTATTAGTGCCAGAACTTGTGCCATGGTAGGCTCCCCTGGCAATTGTTCTCCAGAACCCGGATGTTGAGTTCCCTGAGGAGCAGGAGGATCACTTCCAACCGCCCTGGACGATGAGGCTCCATGCGTTGGGTGCTGAGGGTTTGGTTGAGGAGGAGTTGGGACACCCACTCTTGGATTACGAGCATCCTGATCCTCCGCAGTCCTAAGGATCTGACTTAGCGACCTCGTCGACCTCATCCTGAAATGGTTCTATTCTTTTAGTACAATATATCCAGAAGAATACAAAATATGGGATTATCTCATCGAAAATTTCACTAGCACAGTTACCATTTGCGAGAGAAAATCCTTTAGCATAAATGCATACAGCACACATTCCAGAAGTCACTACACACATCCAAAAGTCATAATATACATTCAAAGGTCATAACAGTAGTCACATATTACTTGCAAAATACACATACTGATCATCTAGTACGCATATATACATAGAGTGCTGTTACATCCAAACTACTTTACTTTAGTACTAACATTCTGGGATTAGGATTGTTTCATCTATTAGTCGGAATTACTCGGAGCTAACCCACCGCCATCAATCAAGGATAAGGAGGTGGTGAATCCGCGTCACAGCTACTTCCCGAGCTAGATGGACTAGAAGGAGGCGCCACTGCACCGGCAGGGCGAAACCTGCGCAAATACTCCCGCCTATTTCCAGTCCTCCGAACTCTTGGGCTTAAGTGATTTTGCTGCGACCGAATGTAATTATTTATGTTTAACCCATGAGCCTGACAAATCTTCCTCATCAACTTCCTTCCTGCTTCTTGAACCGCCCGACTCCTGAGGGGATAGCAATGCTTCACCTGTTGGCGCAGCACATGGCCACGCAGGATGGTAGTAGCATGCGCTTGCACCTTGAAGCCAACAGCCGTTCGCCTGACCGTGAACATGGTTTGATTTTCTTCCTGTCCTAAGTCTTCGGCTAATCTCCTGACTAGCATTGCCCAGTTAACCGGAATTGCCATCTGAAATTTTAAAGTGCAGGCAAGAGTAGTAGTAAACATTTGCTACCAGAACAAAAGACACATACAAACTACTAGCATTACTATTATTGCTTTGCATAACTTAAGCTACAGACTACTAACATTCCTGCTACTACTTTGCACAACTTACGTTCACAGACTTCCTAGTACTTACAAAAGCTACTGCCACCTTCATCCTATATTACACAACATTACAAAAGGACTTACAACTTCCACCTTCATTCTACCTCCTACATTTCTACCCCAACCTGACACCCTTCCACTTCTTCACAGAGGTCCGAAGAGGATTCGCAGGGTCACTGCTCTTTCCAAAAGCCTTAAAGGTGCACTCCTTGCGCCTGAACAACTGGGGAGCTCCAGGCCGGTAGGTGCAAGTGCTGCTGGGATTTATGCCTTTGTCGTTCACAAGGCGAGGGCAACTTCCTAGAACGGACATCCTGGCCCCACGATGCACTCCCGGAGTATCGACATAAGAAGCCGGTGGAGGACGATTAGCAGCCGGTATCTGCGACTCTCCAATACTCAACATGGCCGGAGAAACCGATCCACGGGCTACTCCTACGGCCAGTGAGTTTCAAGAACGCCACACGCCTCCGAAGTTTCCGAAGCTCCTGCGCCAATTGAACATAGTGCCCATCCAACCTATTCACAAAGTCCACCATCACCTTAAGACCCTCATTCGCACTCCAACCGGATCTCCATACACATTGCTCCCAATAAGAGGCCTACCCGAAGATAGAAATACTTGGGACTTAAATCGAAGCATACGACGAATCAACCACGGCTTGATATGCGGCTTCATTCATCGATGCGCCGATCAAGAGCCGATCCTCAAAACATTTTTCCCTTCATTGAGCACCGCCTAGGGGATAAACACCGAGTGATGTACTCCTTAGTCTCCGAACTTAGGTATGCTCGAATACCACATAACGCGGATGACCCCGATAACGGCACTCTTCCAACAAGTAGTGCAAATCGCCCATCATACCCGATAGCTCAGAACCACGGACTCGTGGCATGGGACGAACGGACCATCTACAAGGGCATAAACATGATATTATTAACCATAAGAACAGATAGTTGAGAAGCTACAAATAAGAAAATTAGCAACTATGCTAAATTTCATTATTAGTAGGGGACGGCTTTTAAATCATTGCAATTTATATCTTCATACCCCTTTACTAGTTACCTTAAACCTTTAGTTCCTGTGGTTTTCCTACAAATATTAGGCTCGATACCAATGCCGGAGACCCCATTCCGAGGAACAGAACTCCATGTGATTACCGTATTAGTCCTCGGATCAAGAGCTAGCACTCACATGTTTACACCATTCATATCACAACCAAAAGCCAAGCTTAAATACACAACTTACGTAAGATGTTAATTATACAAGCATTATTTACAAGCGAAATAAAAAAATGAAGATACTAGCAACTTAAGATCCAAAAGCCCGGTAGCATGCCCAAACCGAAACCCCACAGCATCTCGACTAGGCAAACACCCTAGAAGAAATCATCGATTTAACTCCCCGAGACCTACTTGAACGAAGCGCTTTTCCGCACTTCACCGACTTCTTCTCGAACCAAAGTTGATAGCAAGAATGAGTACGGTTGTACTCAAAGAAGACTTAATAGCAAATGCAAATACTAGTTATGCAGGCTATTTCAAAGGAACAGGTCATAAGTTATTTTGCATTTTATGGAAAGAATTTAAACATATGACATAGTAGATTGAAATTGCATTTTCAAGAAACAAGATGAGATTTGAATAATTTCCAGAAAGTAAACGTGTTCCAGGACATAGCATTCCCAATGGCGAAACTCTACACAAGTCGATCCTTTGACTCGGACAATTGGTTATCAAAACAGAATCAACCCCTTTTATCAAAATGTAAAACTCTAACATTGGAATGACTTCACCAAGTGCCCATAACCGCGGGCGCGGCTAATCGATTAGATTTAGACTCTGCAGAGTTGTACAGCTTTACCCACAAGGAATGAAACACCTTTATTGCTAGGCCATACAACACACTTCCTTTGGTGTGCCGGCAAGGCGTTCATACAGAGCCGTTACATTATTTAAACATGGCTTTGGTCCAGCCCGGGACGTTAACCCCCGCCAGAGGAACAGAAACACACACACGTGACGTGGGCCCTTTCACGTAAACTCAACACACACACACCGTTTCTGTTCATGACAAGGCGTACACCGTTGCATGGGTGGAAACCCTTCCAGCGCACTCAAACCGAATGCCCGTGCTAAGCTCCCGCCTACCAATGAACAAAGCCATGCCCAAACAATTTAATAGGCTAAGGCTACCCCATAAATAGCCCTCGTGGTTGCACGGAAATTCTTGGATCGAGAAGGCCCCATTGTTCGGTCCTTAATCCGACACGGCGATACTCCACCCTACACTACGTGTAAAGCCCATATTGCACAACCGCTATTGTCCATAATCGCCGCATCAAAGCATAGTTTTCGGTTTTCAAGTTTTAACCAACATATCAACAACCTTTAGTAGAGTAATAACCAGCCAGAAATCATTTTAAAAGCATCATGACGATCTACGGCAAAACTAAGCAAAGGTATATTGTAACGGTTATACCCAACTGACATTTACTATGTCTAAGCATACTATGGTTCGCAAGGTTCACAGAATCAATCAAATTAAGGAAAACCATACATTCCAGGGATAGTTACTAACCTTACCCAAAATAGCAGATTTTATGGAGAATTACCCGGATGCACTATACAGCCGCAAAAACAACATACGGTAGTTGAATTAGTAGGTTCAACATGGTCAAGGAATTGCTTGCCTTGCTCTTCACCGCAAATGTCAAAGCCTTGTTCAGCAATTGCCTCCTCCTCCTCCTCGAGGGTGTCTGCGTCTACACGCCGAAATCAAGAGAACCAACAGAAATTACAAGCTTGTAAAGAAAGAACGAAGAGAACAAATAGAAAAGCGAATAAAACCCTTGCATAAGATCCAGGGTTGCTCTCTTATGAATCCTTTAATCTTGTTTTACGAATTCAAGACGCAAAAATAGTTTAGATTATACATTTAGCCATCAGTTGTATAGTGCATTGATCCTATTGCTTCCAGCAAGCACTCTGGAACTTATTGCTAAAGTGCTTGCTTGAGTAGGACTTAGAGCCAGAACTAAACAACACAAGATTAGCTCCCTAGATTCTTACAGAGCCCACCTTAGGGATCAACTCGAGGTTTCCTTTACTAATTTCAGGTTTGAATAAGTTGCTTTGCGAGTTGACGAAAAGCCTTAATCGATTATATAAGGTCATGCGTAATTGATTCCTTTATTTCAATTCGATTTCACTTGGAATTGGTTTTGTACAGATTAGATCTTCAATTGTAGTCTATTGACTTATTTTACCTTATTTTTTTGAGAAGGTTCTGGTGATAAAATGACTTAACTGAGTTTTCTTCACTTGCAGCTACAGTTCATTCAATCTCATTACAGCCTTTATCATGTGATTACTTAGGGTTGTTAAGCTATCAAAATTAATAGGCTACATATGCTGAAATAAGATTATCTCTTCTTATTTGGATAGTCTATACTTTGGTCAACACCCCAGATCAATTTCATAAGTTTTACACTTTAGATGAGACTTTATATTCATCGTTGAAAAAGGCTTAATGGCATTGTAAAGTTTACGCTACTAAATCGGCCAGAACGCAAAGTGGAGTGTTAACACTTAAAGGTTTTAGATTGACTAGACTAACATGCAAACCTTAACCAAACAGAATTATTTTTACAGAATATGATAACATAAACTTTGTACAATGTTTTTGGGCTGGTTTTACTGATTTTAGTATTTGGGAAAGCTATTTAACCTACCACTGAAATAGCATAACTGATCATATTGTTTAACGCCAGAATCGGCCAAACTGCAACTTAGTTTCTGACTACCCTGTGCATAACTCTGGATTCATTTTCAACACACACTAACTCCCAGAAGTTTATATCATCTACATTCGCTGACATCCACTTATTTCCTCTCGCAGCATTTTATTTTATACTCATTCCCTTTTTAGCCAAATTAAAACATGAATTGATTTGACAAGGTAAACTAACTTTGGGTATAATTGTTTTTACAAACTTAAGCTCATTCCAGGATAGGTATCTCAAAGACATTTGTTTTTATTTATTTTGGTGAAATCCTAACTAATCTTTTTCTTAGTTCATAACTACCTATTTCAGTATTTTCGTTTTAGATATTCTCACCCAAAACTCTCTTCCAAGAATACTTTTACATATTCTGGAACTATTGAATGTTGTATGACTTTAAGAACTTATTATGCTAAACTTTGATTAGTAGCACCCACCATTAGGACTAATTGGATTTGACTTGGTTTTGAAATCCCCAGACTAATTGAAAATGCGCTTTCACTCATCGGGAAGCACAAACACGCTGCCAAAGGTTCGGTTCAAAACTCCCCGAGATCGACCATCCTGCCCAGCGCCGCTGACTCAAAACAGGGCCACGGTTTTTTCCCACCGCCGCGAAGCATCACCGAGCGGCGGAACGGGGACACCTACGGCTTCACCTTGTCAACCCGCATCTAGGGACCTACCCATCTCAAAGAGGGTGGCGGAAAGTGGTCGGCGCCAAAGAAGGGCGGCGGAACCACTGGCGAGTAGTGTCGGCGACTTCGCCACGGCCAAACATTCCAAAGAAGAAAGATTCGGCGAGCATCGGTGAGGGTAGGGATGCTGATTCACCGGTGCTCGGGTTGGAGATGAGCCGAATGAGTCACGGCGCCCGGATCTCGAGAAGAAGACTCATGGCGGCGGCACTCCGGCGGAATGGGCTGAAATTAAGCAGAGGAATGAGCTCAGAACGCTAAGGATACCTGCATCAATCAATTCAGCAGACTGCAACCAATCACGGGATTTCATCCTCCACCCCATTCTTCTGTTCTTGGGCGAAAAATGGCAGAAGGGGAAGAAAAAGCAGTGTTTGCTCAGGGGGGGAGTTGCCACTGACTCAGGAGGGTTCAGGTGATGCGAAATGGGTTCCTGGTAGTGAGCCAACAAATGAGCTTCAGAAATGAATCACCAGTGGAGACTCCCTCGGTAGTCATGGTCAGAGGCTGCAGACAAGAATGCCTCGAGCCATGGCAAGGCAAAGGTACTCCACAGGCGTGAGTCCAGCGGCCGAGAGGCTTGGGTGGAGCTCCCAGACGGCCAGCAAAGCAGTGACTCAGCAAGATCGAGAGAGAGCGAGAGTAGCTCCATCGAGGAGAAGAGGAACCAGAGCGAAGCAAATTGGAGAAGAGGCTGACTGGTGGGACTGGACCCATATGGCAGTGTGGGCAAAGATTCAGTTTGAGGGTGAATTCAGCCAAATGAACTGAACTGGCATTAATTTCACCCACTAACCCTTGTCCAAGACTTTTCCCATTTGCTAAGTGCTCTCTCCCAGCAATGGGCAATCTCCAGGCAAAGAGTGGGGTAAAAATACTCAGTGTAAGATTTATCAGGATTTTAACATTGAACAGTGCACCAAGTTTCCATCTCTGTATTCAAATTAGCAGACGACCCAATTCTTTTATAAAATTTTTGAAACTTTGTTTTTCAAATGGATTTGAGACAAGGATCCTTAGATAAAATTTTCAGCTCAAGATGTTGCTCCCGTAATTTATAAAAATTCTGACATTCTTATTTTCAGCTTTTGCTACTTTCTGTTTTCGAATTGATTGAGGCTTTATCCCATCTGAAAACTCTCTGAGATTTTTACCAATGGTAAATACTGTATCAAGGGTGGCTTGGTAAATTTTTCAGCCGAAGATCAGCTCTGGATATTTTTCGAAATTTCAGAAGATGCACTGTTTCTAGTCAACTTGGCCTCTTTTTTTTTTTTTTTTTTTTTAAGATTCAAATTATTATTTGTGTCTTTCATCAGTGTATAAATTGGTTTCCTCACCTATTTGGATTCTGAAAATAATTTATTCCCAGTCTTTCCTTTGGCTCTTTTAATTTCTCCTTTTCTTTTATTGTCTTTTGAAATACAAAATCCAAGAATTCAATTCAAGAAAATCACAAATTCCATAAAACTCAGAAATACTCAAAAAGGCAAATCCATATTATAACATTTCACTGTTCAAAATTTTCAGGATGTTACATTTTATTATTTCCAAAAGGGTTTATTTTACAAGTTAGCTTACTCTACGATAACCCAATGCTATACCTGTATGGGCAAGTATTGAATCAAATTGTGTTCTTACTGTGGACAAAGAATCGATATATGCCATGCGATGGCAAGGTTTGATTCGTCACTCATGTCATGGAGGACGGTGAGTGATTTTTATGCTTTACTTATTTGCTATCAATTAATCTTGCTCTTTTAAATTCCGATTGCAAATAACTTGTTTTACAAATTCAACTTCGCTTTATGCAAATTAACTGTAGAAGCTTTTCCTTTGAAATGGCCTGCATGTATGATAGGTCTTGCTCAAGTCTTGCTGAGTATGTAAAATACTCACCCTTGCCTAATTATATTGTAGGTGCTTGCTAGCGAGCTTCGAGTCTCTTTTCGTCGCAGGTTGCGGGATTCTTTTGAATCGATCTTTTCTAAGGAGTTATGCCTGGTCAGTTGCCTGCGGGATTGGATGGGCAAACCGCAAGTTATAGCTTCTTTTGCTGCTTTATTCTCTGACTTGTAATATTATTTGTATAATCGTTTCCGCTTAATTATTATAATGTGTGGTTGTGATTTCCAATTGTTGTAAACATGTGAGTGCTAGCTACTGATCCAGGGAATAGCACAGTAATCACATGGAGGTTCCTGTTCATCCGAACGGGGTCTCACATGACACCCTTTTGTCATTCCCTCGCCGAAACCAACCGTCACCACGTGCAAAAGTAACCCTATAGTGGTAAGATCCCACCCTAGTACACCCTTTTGAAGTCCTAGTGCATTGCTATGAAGTTTAGAAATCAATAGCAAAATATCCATTTTGAGACAGACCTCTCAGCCCGGATAGTCCGGAGATTTAATCCGGATAGTCCGAGGTTTTAACCCGGATAGTCCGGGTATTTAATCCGGATAGTCCGGATATGCTAGAACAGGGCAGACCGAGAGGGTCAGCCCGGACACTCCGAGGATTTAATCCGGATAGTCCGGGGATTTAATCCGGATAGTCCGGATATGCCAGAACTCGTCACACCGAGGTGGTCAGCCCGGACACTCCGGGGTTAATTGTCCGGATACTCCGGACATAATTCAATAAAATACCTCTAAAACATGAATTTTTGATAACCAAGTCCAAAGTTCGCAAGACTAAATTGGTATTTTCATATTATAATCAAGTATTGTGCATCATGAGCATTTCATACATCTTTTAATCATATGCATCTTTGGATTCTTGATTTGGTGTTTATGAATTTGGATTTTCTCGATTAGGTGTTGACGCCTTGAAGGCACACCGAGTACGACTCACGCTTTCGAAGTCAAGAACGAGCAAAGAAGGCACTACTTTACTCCTTGACCATGATTGCTCCTACTATTTAAAGTCTATGTTTTGGAATTATTTTATCAATTGCATGCTTACTTTCAACTACAATTATAATTGGGTAGAAAACTTAGCTATTACCACATGGTGATGTTATCCCTTATCATGTTCTTTCCGTGTTCCATTTTCACCCTAGATGGTTGGTTTATTATTCTTATTATATGGGTTCATGCTAATTGCTTAGCCATGCTTAGATTATCGTTAGAAACCGCGATAGATGGATTTAGTCCATCGGTCGCAATGATCAAGATTTATTATTACGATGATGATGTTTTTAATTGATGTTTAATGAGTAGAGATATTGGTTAAGGACCCTAAGGATTAAATCTCGTGACGCTCTTTGAGTAACTATCGTAGTAACCACACGCCGCTTATGGGACCGGCGTAACCAAGTACTTATGTATGACTAGGTTATGTAAACCATGTGCACGCCGAATTCCTTGGGCTTAGTGGAGCGTCATGGAATGACACGGAATTCCCCGGCTTAGTGGAGTGTTGGGGAATGTCCTCGAGTCCTCGAACTTTGTTGAGTTGGGGATGTCCAACAACGGTGTACTCCTTGATCCACACACACCGAGCATCGGGCACGCGGGATCGAGGGTCACAAATCATCCGGATGGTTTAGATACACTACCATGCATATCGAAAATGGTTTGTCACGTTCACCTCGGCCGACACATCTAAGGAAATGTGTTAATAGCTTGGCTTACGAGTGTGACGTGTCGTGGGTAAAGTCGCACCTCAGAGAGTTTAAACTATTCGAATAGCCGCGTCCATGGTTAAGGACGATCACTTGAACTGTCAGTCACTGGGCGAGTATTAAGGACTTGGTAGGACTGGGATGGGAGTGGGAAAAGACGCAAGTATTGGAGTACTTGTGTGTGTAGTCGAACATGAGCGATGGAACTCATGGTTCGGAGAATGCTTGAAGGCATGATATGAGTGTGATTATGATGAGGTTATATTATGTATTAGATCTTGCAATTGTTTACGAAATGCAATTCTTTTCAATCTATACATGATTATGATTTACCTCAAATATTGCTTTATGCTGAAATTGCCATTTTACCTTCCTTTGATGTAGCAACCACATGTAGTTAGAAACCATCATACAACTTATATTATTGTGCGAGTACACTCTTTGTACTCAATCGGATTGTCCACTTGCTGCAGGTGAGGAAGAGGCGCTGCCTGGGGACTTTTAAGGCGATTTCGACAATGCTAACGCTTAGTCGCCGTTTTGCCCCAGTTGGTTGCTCGAGGGTTTGGGGGCATGCCATGCTGGCCCTTTTATTGTTTATCTTGTGATTTCCGCTGCTACTTGATGTAATAACTTTAAATATGTCGTTATGGACAGCAGTCCTACTTTTGGTATGTAATAACGCTTATGTTCCGATAATTATGTATGTGTTGTGATGTCAATCGTTGATGAGGATGCTCGTGTTGGCAAACTTTCCGGGACCAACACGGTATAATCACGGACGCCCGAGGTTCCCTTGATTCACTTGAGATATGCCACGATTTGGGTGAATCGCTGGAGTCCTGGGACTGCCTCCCACAATATATCTGATTAACCCTATTTTAATTGCTTTTACATTAATCAAATTTTTGTTTGGTGAATAATATTCATCTTGCTTTATCGAGACTTTACTCATTTTTTATAATGGTCTGTTATTAATTAACCACCAAATTATTTAGCCACAACTGTACCAGACTCACGTATATATGGGCTATGATGATTTTTTTTATCAATATATGCATGCAGCCGACTGAGTTATGCATGCTTGCATAGGCCTCACTAATTATCCTTCATAATTAAATAAAGAAAGTAATTAACACATATACACTGCAACGCTTTGATTTATTTTAATTGCAGTCTACACGTATAAGGATGGATATGCACGGCAGTTTGCGTGATTTTTCTTTGTGCCGAGTCTTCATAGGTTAATTGTATAATTCAATTTTTTTAGCAGTGCCACCTCCCATTGCGTTGCATGCATGCATGTATGCAGACACTATCACTGCATTCCGAGTGTACACACTGCACACTAACTAAAAAGTCATGAAAAATTCTGAAAAAATTATAGATGTACTTCATAGATTACTCTACTTATGTATGAAGTTTCAAATCAAATTCATTATATATCAAAGTTACAAAAAGAGAAAAATCTGACAAGTTTTCAGAATTTTCTCTTTTTTGTAACTCTTGATATATAATGAATTTGAATCTACATTTTATACATAGGTAGAGTAATCTATGAAGTACATCTACAATTTTTTCAGAATTTTTCACGACTTTTTTTAGTTGGTGTACGTGTGTACATTGTGAGGGCCTGTGCATGTGGATACGTTGCCGTATTTGGGATGCAGTAGTTGTAGTGGACATGGGTTAGTGGCAATTATCTTTTTGCTAATTTGAGTAATTGGAATGGTAATTATCCTCTTGATGCATGCACTAATTTTAGCATCTTCTTTGGTCATGTTCCGCAGCGCGTTCATGCATGTATGCAGGACATGGCTTAAGTGTGGTTCCTTTCCCTTTTGTTTTCTTTGTTAATTTGATGATCCATTAATTAGTGTTTAGCTCATACATGCATGAGCATGACCACGGTATGAAGCATGGCCGTGGCCGTGGCCGTGGGCAAGTGGGAGGTTGCGGCAACTGGCTGTGCCTGCAGTTGTGCACGACGTGCGCCACTTTGACTATAGTTTCAATCCGCATGCATGGAAGCAGCTTGCTTTGCTAGTGATCATTCTCATTTCTTGCTAATTAATTAATGGAGACATTAATTAGTACATGCAAATAAAAACACTAATGCATGACGTCGGGGGATGATGGGTTTCTTTTCTTTTTGTTTTCTTTTCTACTTGCTTTCTTTACATTGATGATTCAGTGACTGAGTATTTAGCTCATGCATATATGCACACAAACATGTTATGGTGCATGGACGTGGGCTAATGTAGCCAGTCTATTTCTTCTTCTTCTTTTTTTTTAGGCCGTGTTATTACTCATGACATAGTATTCATGAATATAGAACCCATGTTCGAGCATAACCGTGACAAAGTTTAATTGATTGACGATTTCTATGTATTATTTTCTTTTGCAACATATACCCGCTCACGATTCGTTTCCGCTTTAACGGACCGAATCTAAGAAACAGGGTTTTGCATCTTCTCACCCTTGATTCGTTTCCATGCGTAGGGACCGATACTAAGAAATGAAGATTTTGTATCTTCGCTCTCGCATCCGTATCCACTACGGGACTGAACTAGGAATGAGGTCTTGGATCCTCTCCCCCTTAATTCGTTTCCATGCGTAGGGACCGATACTAAGAAACGAAGATTTTGTATCTTCGCTCTCGTATCCGTATCCGCTACGGGACCGAACTAGTGAGTGAGGCCTTGATACTTCTCACCCTTGATTCGTTTCCACTAATGGGACCGAACAAGGACGTGAGGCCTTGATGGAGAGTGCACCTTGATTCGTACCGCGATGGCCGAACCTAAGGGCGGAGGGAGGATGGAAGGAAGAGCATGATTCTCACCTTTCTTTTACCTTCTTCTCCTCTCCTAATGGCAGCTTGTTTGCTCTCCTTTTCTTTGGTTTCCTCTCAAATGTTTTTGCCTCTCCTCTCAAGTGTTTGCTCTCCCCCAAAGGTTCTCCCAAAAGTCCTTCCTTTTGCTACTCTTCTTCCCTATTTATAGAGAAAAGGAGAGAGGTGGTTTTCCAGGAAAAAGGGGTTACGGCAACTTCCCTGGATTTTTTTATTTGCTCATCAGCCACGTTCAAGTGTCGTTGCCGATTGTGCAGGCAGGTCGTGCACCGTTTTGACGAAGGATTGGTTTATGCATGCATGTAGCCCACGACCGTTTTGACGAAGGATTGGTTTATGCATGCATGTAGCCAGGACGTTCCAAAGAGTTTGGAGGCCCGGGGCGAGCTAAATTAAGTGACCTTTTTATTAACTACCATAATTATTGCAGATAAAATATCGAATGCTTTCATATATAATAAACTTGATAGAGAACAAGTCACAACCAAAAGATAGTTTAAACATAATCAAACTCATGTACTATTCAACTAAATTGAGCTCTAGCCTTCAAGATGCATCTTCAAACCCACCTGCGACACATTGCCATCAATAATGCTACGACAAAAGCCAATCTCACCAACTCCTACAAATTTAAATGGGCAAGTTAAAGTTTCTTCTAACACTCTTAGATGCAAAGTCATCAATAATAGTATCAATATCAATTTCATCCAATTTATCCTTCTCAATGCATAAAATTGCCAGACCATTTAATCTTTCTTGTGACATTGATGACCTCAAGTAATTTTTTAACAATTTTAGCTTTGAAAAACTTCTTTCAGCGGAGGCTACAGTCATAGGTATGGTGAATAAGATTTGATAAGCAATTGAAACATTTGGATAGCAATCTAAATCCTTAACAAACTAAAAAATCTCCATAGCGGACTGTGAGTGAGTAGATAAAGTCATTTGTAGCACTTTTAGTTCAAAAAAAAATCATCTAACTCAATATCACATGAACTATTATGGGAAAATATTTTTGCAAATTTAGTGCAACAATTTCTTAGTTCAATATTATCCAATGACTTTAAATTTTTTGAGCTAAGTAAAAAGCCAAATATACTCTTAAATGTAGTAAAATCCTCGAACATGTTCTTCAATGAAGAAATTGCTACATCCACCATAACAAGAAAGTAATTTACCTCAAAAGACTTCTCAGCTGATAAAACCTCTTCATTATAATCACTTTTTCATCAAACTGCTTTTTCTGGGTAGCTCGACGTTTTATCAGGAATGATACTTCTACATTCATGTTAGATGCAATTTGATGGTCCTCCTAAATTGGGGGCCCTGGCGGTCGCACCGGCTGCCCTCCCCTTTAGGCCGGCCCTGCATGTAGCCCATCATGCATGCTGTCAGTTCCTTCCACCCCTCCTACATGTATGTGCACGTATGCATGTGGCTGAGACTAGCTAGTGGAGAAATTGATCAGTACAATGCAAGCCTTATCCACGCATGCACTACTCCAAAGTGACATGGGATTTTCTTTCCTGCCATTCTTTCTTTACTTGATGAATCCGCTAATTAATTACTTGAGCAAGGAATGGTTTATATGTATGCAGCCCATTGTGCTATCATTGGCTGACCGGTGGTCCAATCAAGTAATTAGTTAGTTGATTAGAAAAGCTCCTAATAACTCATGTATGACTGAGATATTATCACATTAGTGTAACGCATGTAGGACTTCAAATTTTGTTAATGAAATATTGATCGTTAGATTATTTTCTAGTCATGTCGTTCATGTATATCATAGTGATTGTTATTTCAATATAATTCACGCCCTTTAGTCTTTTTTATGTTCTAACGGATTTTAGCCATTAGTGTATTTTATTTATTTATGTAATTATTTATTTTTATTTAATCTCAGGACAAAATCGTTGTCAACACTCCTTCTATGGTTTCCCTCCTAATATAAGTTACATAAATATTAAAACAAGTGAAGAGGTAAATAATCATTATCTACTCTTTATTCAGGCTTTAATATTTATGTAACTTTCAAAACAAAAAAAGTATAAAAACACCTCTCGTATGTAAAATGTAATGGACCGCCCTTTTCAGGGGGTGCGTATAAATACCTTTCACAGCTATCCAGAACTTTAGCTGTAGGTAACCAAGTGTACATTGCCAGGCAAAAGAGCGAAAGCGAATATTTTATAGATAAATTAAGGTCCTAGCGGCCAGAGTTTTACAAAAGGGTGCGGCTGGCACCGGATACATTACAAAACACCCACAAGAAAGGCTTGAGCAGATAGATCAAGGCCTTCAAAACCAAATGTCGTCACCATCTACAATCTCCTGGAAATCGCCAGCTTCATTGAAATCTAGAGGGGGAATAGGAGGCAAGGGTGAGTACACAACAGTACTCAACAAACCACACAGAAATTCTGAATACTACATGCAGGAATAAACAAAGGTTGGTACAGGTTTAAGTATTATGGATGCAAATTGTTAAACACCAGTTTTTCATTTTACATTTGAAACATAAACCAAATAACAAATAATAACATGGGGGTTATTTGCAAAGTTCAAATTTACGACAAGTTCTACTTATGAAAACTACAGGAGCGCAGTTACAAGAATCACCCTAAATTAACTCAGCTTCATTAACTGGAAGCACGACATATTTGAATACCATTGATATCACTCTGCAGAGATGCTCAGCTTTACCCACAAGATATCTTCAGCAGTTGGTGCCATGCGCGAACAACATGCAACTTAAATGCATGCGGCTGGACTGAGATGATCATAGCCTTTTGTTGGACTTCCCATTTTTAGCCCGTATCCAGTAGATTACGTGGATCCACAGTCTCCAAAACCCACTAGTCAAGGCGGGAGATGCGATCTGGGCAAACTGTGGATACTTATTGTTGTGAGAACTGGCGAATGGTCACCCCATTCCCATTCCACCCTAGTTGCTACGCGATCCATTCCTCCTACCAGAAATGGTAGCTACCTCCTATAGGTATTCCAAAGGAAAGTACAATGTACTGAGCTATGTTGGAACAGGTCAATAAGGCTGACCGGCCTAACTTGTGGTTAAGCGGGAATTGAAGTTATTTACTTTGCCTAAGACATCAGTCCTTAAGTGCCTGAGACTCAGCCAATGACATACCACAAGCTATGGTACCCACTGTACCAACCACCACACCACAACCTGGCTTTGTCATCGGTTGGGGGTTGGGCCAGCATCCACCTCTTGTGGTTTGTCCAACACTGCCCCCCTAATCGTTGCAGTTTTTGAAAAATCACTCAAGCCATCTCTCGAAATTTTAAGCAATTTAACTAAAGGTGAAATTCTATTAACTGCTAATCTACGTTGGTTCAATATTTTATAGCCTAGAGTTACAACGGGATTAAGGCGTAACAATAGGTTGAGCATTGGGTTATATCTAATCATGTCATTCGAAACTATCTCCTTTTCTAGTTTTCTAAAATACCAGAAATAATGCGGTATGGAAAATATACATATTACTGTAACGGAAATAGGGTTCAACATGTTCAAGGGGTGTGGCTTGCCTTGCGGGGTTGAGGGTTCTCCTAGCGAGAAGCAGTCGACGTTGGGTCAGGTCCCAAACGGCTCTTGTTCCTGGTACGGCTCTACGAACTACTCCTGCTCGGGGAATCGCTACAAGGGTTGCTCCAAGTCGGATCTAGCGCGAAAATACACAACCAATAAATAAACGAATAAAAATAATCAAGAGAGAGAAAATAGGAAAAGAATCGGAGAGAAAATGGACGGAATAGGGTTTGGGGGCATTCTAGGAATTTTCTGGATTTGGTATGATGGAACAAAGATCATTTTTGGACTCAACGGCTTGAACTCGATAAGAATATGTATTTTTGGGATTTTTTTTGGAATTTTTGGGGATTTTCTGGATTTTAAATTGATTTTTCAGATTTTTAAATAAAATCAAATCCAAAAAATCAAAATAAAAACCGAAACTGAAATTCAGGCGCACAGTGATCTTGGCCCACCACTGTGTGGCCTACGGCCTCGCGGCCCACGTGAGATGGGCCGGCCCATGAATGCACGGCCTGGCTGACCGGTGGGACCCACGCTGCAGAGAGAGGGGGGGAGGACATAGGCGAGGCGGGCCCAGCGTCAGCGAGAGGGGAGGGCGATCAACAAGAGTGGTGGCGGGCGCAGACCGGAGGGGAGAACAATGCAGGGCTTGGCGGCGAGAGAGGAAGTCGGAGAGGGAGAGGAGTAGCGGGGGAGGAGCTGTGCTTGCTGCGGAGCTCGGGGCGAAGAAAATGGGGCTCTTGGGGGAGTATTCATCTCACATGTGAGGAGAGAGATGAAGACACCCAGAGGTTGGGGTGGCGGCGGGGTGTGAGGGGCGGCTCGGTGGCGCGCGGCGGAAGGAGTGGAGGACACGGAGGTGGCACGGGTGCAAAGGCGGCGGGAGTAGGCGAACGCGAGGCGGTGGGGACGTGGACGCGCCGCCGGAGGTGATGGAGGAGGGGGGCTAGAGGCGAGCTGGGCCGCACGAGGAAAGGGCTGGGCCAGGGGGAAATCAAACCGGGCCACGGGGAGAAGGAAAATAGGCCGGGGGCGCGGGAAGGCCCACGGGGCTGAAGCAGGCCAACGGGCCGAAACCGGGTGGGGGTGGGGGAACTGAATCCAAAAATGGAAACCGTAAAACCGGGGAAACTTTCCCAAAACGGAAAGTTCGCAAATAAAGCTTAAATAAAATCGAATAAATTCCAAAAAAAATCAAATAAATTCCAAAAAAATTCCAATTAAGCCATTTTGAAAATTTTGGGGTGTTTCATAAAACTTAACATGTCGATAATAAGTCTGAACATCTTTTTTTCCTGATACACTAAGCTATACTATGTGAGCATCGGTAATTCAGTATGACTCTCCTTATACGACTTCCTCTGTGACAACATAGGGTAGATGACATCAGAGCAATGAGTAGTAAGTTAACGGCGCCGAACATCTGCACGGCAGCAACTTCGGCCGTGTCGCGTGAGGCCTGGAAGCTTTCCCCATCTCACTTTCTTAGATAGGCCTATAGACTATGGCTCCTTTCGGGATAGCTTTTGATTGTGCAGATTCTGGATTGTAGTCAGCTGTCTGGAGAAGCTGTTGTCTGAAGAATCTGCTGATTGGAGATTCTGGTCGTTCGGCAATCCGGATTGTTTGTGCTGATTGTTGATCGGCGTCGGTGACGGATGAGCGAATAAGGGTGGTGGAGGAGCCTAGGGACGACGGCGGAAACTCTTGTGCCTACAACGACTCATGGGAGGCGGAACTCATAGAATCTGAGTCAGAATCCATAGAATCAGGTGGGTGACAGCTTCTGATTCTGTGTACAAATCAGATTCTGATTGTGGGAGAAACTATCTAGAATCCTCCTGTTTGACAGATAATCTGCTTTTCTTTTAAGCAGAAACTATGTATAAGCTATCATGAATGGGGCCTATGTGCGTAAACGGAGCGGATAGCCCTCTCGGTCCCACCAAAAACATTCAGATCAAATTTGGAGAGAAAAAACGGATACTAAGTTAGTTTCTTGGATTTCGGATTCAAAATCGGATAATTTTTCTCGGATATGAGATCAGGTTTGAAATATAAGTATACATTAAATTCGGACCTATCCGATACACCTTTATCCTAGATATCTATAAACTCTAGGCCCGTGAGTCATACCTTACCCATTTAGCCTAATAGGCAAGCTCATGAGGTCATGGGTCTATGAGTAATGGTTAGCTTCTCACTTGTCAATAGTGGGCCGGAGAGAAATATTGGACCACGAGGCTTTTTCAGTATTTAAGTTAGTTTTTTTTCTTTTTAGAAAATACAATAAATTCAAATAAACCAAGAAAATAGCAAATGAACTAAGAAAAATTCCAAAAATGTAGGCAAATATGTTTGAACATAAGGAACTTAAATAAAATATGTTTGAACTTGATGTAGTCAAATTTGCTTGTTGAGCTCTAAATATAGTTGCATTTTGTATAGGCAGTATGGTTGATTGATCCTTTTACGTGCGACATATATGGGTTCTATGATTGCACTCTATCCGGCTAAATATCATAGATAGAGACTATCTGTGTTCAGCTTGACATGTATATGCTCTACATTTGTGACCAAGACAATCTATATTCTTATCCGTATCCGACATTGTCTGTGTATAACTCTGGTTCCGTGAAAAAAATATAAAATATGATATGGAACAAGTGATATCCTTCCATATCCGCTCCGATTGAACTCTGCTATGTGCTGAACTCATGTTATTCACCAATATTCGTCAGGCTTCATCTGGTCTAAATAAATGAAACCGAAGAGGCTGACATTTCTTCATTTCCACCAAAAAATATTGAATGCATCTCAGTTACAAAACTTGGATCTGCAACGTCATATAGCCTTCTTCCATTTAGCAAGGGAGCCATTGAGCTAGACGAGATGAAAACAACCACATATTGAATGCGTTATTTTGAATGGAACCATTTCGTCTACAAAAATGTGTTCTTAATGTATCGTACAGCTGCACGAAGTACCGAAATTTACGAAACAGAAGAAAAATGAAGCTAGACATCTAACGACCCTCTAGTGTTGTGATACTCATGTTATTCAGAGATCTTCCCATGTTTTCTCTCGAGTCTTCAGTTTCATAATTCCTTAGCGTAAAATATAAAGGCTGCTTTGGGGTAGGAAGTGGGGTTGTTTCGTTCTCTAACATGAACACAATGGATGACATCAGCGGCCTGGCACTTGGATGGTCTTGAACACACAAGAGCCCTAAATGAATACACCGTACAACTTCTTGAAGTGGACAACTCTCCGCAATGGATAAGTCCGCCAATTCGCTTGCATTTCCTTCTTTCCATAAGCTCCATGCCTGAAACAGTTAAATTAAGTACCGATTAGGTACTTATCAAGTGTTTGAGTTGTTGAAAATTTGAGCATTCAACTACACTTACATAAGCTATAAGGTTTGGAAAGTCCATTATGAGATGGGGTGAGCTGATCTTTAAACCGCTTACAATCTCCAACAGTAGAACACCGAAGCTATAGGTGTCGGACTTGACAGAAAAGGAACCTTCCATTGCATATTCAGGAGACATGTAACCACTGTTGAATCATTCCAAAAACAATGAAATGTACAGTTCGAATTAGTTAAGATGTAAAATTTACCATGTTTACCACTATCACGTGCATGAATTACTTACTATGTCCCAACAACCCTGGTAGTGTTTGCTTGTTGCTCGTTTCCTCCGAAGATCCTTGCCATACCGAAATCTGATATTTTCGGACTCATTTCTAGGTCCAATAAGATGTTGCTTGCTTTGAGATCTCTATGAACTATTGTTAATCTTGAATCTTGGTGGAGATAAAGAAGCCCTCTTGCTATTCCTTTAATTATTTTGAATCGTGTTGGCCAATCAAGCACAGATTTTCTTGTGGCATCTTCCAAGATCAGTGTGAAATGAAGTGCATGTCAGTCATCATGAATATCCCTTCAGTTAACATAAGAATGTTCTAAGAATATTTTATCATAATTCAGAACATACCAAAAAGGAAGGCATCCAAGCTTTTGTTAGGCAAGTATTCGTAGACTAGTAACTTCTCATCTTCATGAATGCAATAACCAAGAAGTTGAACTAAGTTTCTATGCTGCAGTTTGGCAATCAAAACTACTTCATTTCTGAACTCCTCGACACCTTGCCCAGAACCCTTACTAAGCCTTTTGACAGCAACTTCCTTGCCATCCTCCAACAATCCCTGGATGAGTGCTCCATTCTTTATTTGAACAAGACAAAATCTACAATATTTTTTCTACTGAAATCTTTTTTTTTAACAAGACAAAAGCTAAAATATTTTTTCTACTGAAATGATAAAGCTAAAACTTTTTTACCTTGTAAACTTTTCCGAAACCACCTTTTCCAAGCATGTTGTAATCGGAGAAATTGTTCGTTGCAGTGAGAATATCTTGGAAGCCAACAGGTGGAAGTTCCATATTTTCATTCCCAATTTCATTGGAAGCATTTAAGTGTTGTGGTGTACGTTTGTTCCGAATTATCCTGCTTCGGCGTTTGCCTGATAGTAACACCTTCATTTCAATATTGTTTCCAACGAATACCTCATTAACGTTGCATTCTGAAAAGTGAAGTCTTGTTCTACCTTTTGACTTGCATATCCAGACAAGGCATATGCATGTGAGTATCAGCAGACTAACCGGGAGTATAATCTTCAGTACAACAGTCTTCTTCTTGTTAACTGCAGTTTTATAGTCTACCAAGAGAGTAATGCTATCATAATCTAATGTAATGCATTTCATGAAAATGTCATATTTACTGTGAATAATATGTTATTCTAACCACATCTAGCATTCCACAGCAAGAGCATTGATCACACTGTACAATCAATAAGCGTGCAAGGAACGGTAAATACCTGATGAGCTGGGATGACGGAGGTACAGGTTCTCACCACCAGCACCAGCACCGAGCTTCTCTGTGTCGACTAGCTCCCCCAACCAAATCAAGCACCTTGACCAATCCGCCGTCGTGCTGAACTTCGGGTTAGCATAAGCGTACGCAGTGCATGAGCAATTGTGCCTGCACTCTGCTGCACATTGGTCAAAGCTTCTATTCCTGACGTACAAGAACTTGTCGGGTATCTTCATGCTAGGCAAAGTCAAGAAACTATCTCCACATTTGAGCTCCTCCTTTCTCCGACACCCTCTGGAGAAGTTAAGATCATTGGGCTCATACCCATCAAGGCACTTGCACGTCGGAGTCGCCTCAGTGGCATCGCAGTAGCCAAACGGGCCGCACGAGGAGTAGCGGTCACAGCTAGGACCGGGGCGCTCCAATGAAACCGCCCAAAATGATGAGCTGTTGTCCCATGTGAGGAGCTGCAGCATGCCCGTGTACTGCAGCGTCATACGCATGATTGTTGAGCCATCAGAGACTGTGTATGTCAAATAGAGCTCGCCCCCTCTGATGGCAATTGTTTGGTAGAGGATGGAGCCGGTGTTGCTCTGATACAGCGCAGAGACCAATTGACCATCCCACACAGGTCTGCGCCAGTACAGTCTCGTTCCATTCCAGATGGCTAGCTGGAGATACGAGCTGGAGTCACCACCCATGGAGTAGTCACCGGTGGATGGGTCATCAGGGCCCCTCCAAGCATTGAGGCGCTCGGAGGGGTCGGCGATGTTGCTCAACCGTAAAGACACGTTGGGGAGGATGGTGTCGGTTGGGTATAGGAAGCTCTGCCATATCTCAGTGCCGTTCGGCAACCGGACGACCAAGTTCCCGGAGTCAAGCAGAATAGCAGCAGTTCCGGGGTCTCCAGTGGTGATGTTGTTCTTGGTTGTCCAAAGAGTGCGGCCTTCGGAGTCTGACAACACAAGGTCAGAACTGTTGGTCACAACCAGTTTCCCGGACGAATTGGTGGTGATTGGGTTGTCGCCGTTGGCGACCCACACATATGTGCGCACAGGGATGTTGTTGTACCATATACCGAGGTATGGTTTTGCAGTTGAGTTTGTTGGGGAGAAGAAACCAAGAGCAAAGGTGCTACCATTCGAGATGAGCTTGTCGCTGGGGGTGAGTGGCTTTGCAGGTGTTAGGCGGTCATCGGATTTGCATAAACAAATCAAGAGCAGGAGAGTGAAAACAGGGATGGAAGTCATGCCCATTAGGCCTTCTCTGGCATGTGCTTGTGAAGAGCACAGGAAGGAGGTAGTACTATGAAGTAATGAAGATGGTTAGGATTGTTTGCTTGGACAATTTGAACCCTCGAGGTAGAATCTAGTATGTGGAAATGAACCGTGTTCGGACTTTTCTCTCGTCTTGAAATTTGGCTCGTCAGTAAGTGCTCACAAATGACAATGACTAGCGGGTTGGAGTTTTCCAAGGGGGTGTGGATGAGCCAATGCCACTCGCTGTAAGCACATGTATGTGCACACACAGCATCAAGTTGATTATTCAGCATTGCTGCTGGCCTCTGAGGCGAATTGTACATGAAAAAACTGCACCGAGAAACTGACCTGGCGCCACTCGCCACCGTCAGTCGATCACGGCAACAATTGCGCCATGGTGAATCGGGAACTTCGAACTTCCACGTGGACTGCAAGAAAAATCCAGATTTCAGCATCGCTGCTGATATATGAAAGGAAGCGTGGGTTTGTTGGAATTTCAGCATCGCTGCTGATATATGAAAGGACTGCAAGAAAAATCCAGATTTCAACATCGCTGCTGATATATGATATACAGGGCTGACAGCCTGCCACGGCAGGAGAATCAGTCGGTTGTTTTTACGGATAGGGATGAGGCTAGATTTATAATTTTAATTAGAAGAATAATAAAAATAAAAAAAATCTTCTGCCGTTGAAGCATCACCGTACGACCGCGGCCTGTTGGCTCGCGTAGCCAGTTGCCTACGTCCGATCCCGCGCCTGTCGCCGTGCGGCGCATCGGACGTCACATGATCCGCAGGTGCAGTTGCAGGGCCGGCCTTCACAACCAACGGTGGGCTGACACCGGTTTGGGATCTTTGTGCTGCGCGAATCGTATTGGTGCTGCCAATGTCGTCATGCCGATGCGTCGTAAGTTTCTTTAAACATATCAGCTTTAAAATGATTTTTCGTATAAGCTAGAAGCCTGCATAACTAGTAAAAGTTAAAAGCAAGATGAGATGTGCTTTTCTAGCTTATTGCGGATAGAAATTAGTTGTTTACCAAACGATCTCTTATAAAAGCTACAACTACCTTTTCAGCCTAAAAGAGCTAAAAAACAACCGCCTTTTAAAAAAGCTACGCTCCCATAAATAACCCAAATTCAGCTTCGTCTCATGGAACAATTTTGTGGCATTGGAGCCACCGAAGATGAAAAGCACGAGAGCCAAATGAATTAATACATATCTACAACTACAATCTAGTTCCAAGTGTATTATACAACTGCACACAACTGCTGAAAATTGCACACAGTATATAAGCTGAAATAACTGATGCTACACATCTAGCGTCCTGCCTTTCGTTAGACTTGCAGCGGAAATAGAAAAATTTTAATAGAAGTATACACTTTACACGTACAACCCTATAACCTTGTTGTCGCACTAAAAAGTGTGATGATGGATCAGCCGGCTCAAACACATCAGAACATCAGGTTCAATTCAGTCCGTGGCATGCCAGCTGATTTGAATCATGCAATTGGCAAGATAGATGAAAATATATGCTTAAAACCGATCTTGTGTGACAATTAGCAAAGACCTAAACAGCTAAGAAGTCGATCAAATCAAGGGTAACAATAAGTCTAAACAGTTTATTACGGCTGATTAGACGATAGATGAGGTGGACTTTCCTAAAAAAGGCGATACGCAACAAGATTAGAAAAAACCAATCCTAGCGTAACCGAGGAAGATCAACAATCAGCGACGCGCAATTTATCGATCAAAATCGGATTACAAGGGAGATTCTAAATTACAGAGCTACTCCTAATTGACATGAAAGTAAAAAAGTAAATGCGAGTTGTTTGGTTGATTGTGGTTGTTCCTTTTGCTCGCCCTTAACCCTCTTTTATAGTGCATTGTCCGATCGTATTCTTCTCCGATGCGTTGTTTGACCATGATCCGTATCGGCCTTCATACGAATAAATTTTTATCTTTGAATCAATATCGGTTATAATCCTACTTTTAACTCAACTTTCTTTTTCTTAACCGATATAAGCCAGAAATATCCCTTCTAATCCTTACCCTGACAAATTGGTCAAGCCTTGCTAAATTATGGTGCTAACACTTGTACAATGATTCCATACAATCATAAATCCAACATATATATTTGAAATTTGCAAAAAGTATAATACAAATAGTTCTAAGGTTTTAAAATTTCTAAACCACTGAAATCGAAACCAATTCAATAAAAAAATTAGTCCGCGAAATTTTTGCATTTCCCAATTTTTTGAGGATGCCGAGGCAACCCCTTGGTTCCGCTTACGCACACTTGCATTGTTGATAGAGTTCTCCGAGTTCTGTCTTGCTTCTTCGATTTCACATTTCCTTCCTACGAAATATACAGGTTGCTTTGGTGTAGGGAGCGCCATGGCCTCGTTGTCCAACATAGACACATTCACACAATCACAAAACGAGTGACGACGTGAGTGACATGTCAATCGGGCTGTCCTGAACACACAAGCAGCGATTCAAATTTCATCCAAAACCACTTGGATTTCACGAATTTCGTTCGTACTGTGCTAATTCAGAAAAACACATCATTTGGTTTACCGCTCAAGTTCAAATTCAAATTCAAAAAATTAGAAAATTTGAAAAAAATTATCCAAAAATTCCTAAAATTAGTATTAATAGCTTGATGATCTCTGGTGTGAATTTTTTTTTGAAAAACAAAGTTTGGAGAAAAGTTCTTTAGAAGAAGTTTTTTTTACATTTTCCCCCAATTTTCAACCGATCGCCAATTTTCGAGAATTCAAGTGGTTTTTGAACTTTTTGTTTGAATTTCGCTCCGCTGTTTGACTAGATTTTAAGTTCATTTGACTTTCAAAAGCATTCTTTTTTTTTTTTTGCGAATTTCGGTATCGCTAGCTGGTTGAAAACCGAGGTCGAAACGGTATTGTTAACCCTGCACACAATAATCCATTATGGATGCATAACGGCACTTCATGCAGTGAGTAGCTCTTCAAAAGCACGGTGTCAAGAACATCCTTATTTTTCCTTCTTTAGCCTGAAACATGAGAACAAAGTTCCAATTTAATAGCTATATTTTGTTCGAGCTGTTAACATACTAAGCATTTGATACCACTTACATGAGATATAAGATTTGGAAAATCCATTTCAAGATTAGCCGAGCCGATCTTCAATCCACTTACAATCTCCAACTGTAATATACCAAAACTATCGGTGTCAGACTTAACAGAAAAGATACCTTCCATCATTCCATGGCATATTCGGGAGATATGTAACCACTGTCTGAATCATTTCAAAAGCATGTATGCAATACCGAATGAGTTCAAGCATGTACATAATATTTTAAGCATATCTCTAATATTCTAATTAAGAGTTGGTGGCGGTCGTCCGTTCTCCTTCAGAACACCTAATCCATTGGATCTGGCACAGATGACTGAGATGTTGTCGAGATATGCTTCGCTTAATTTGTATATGTATCTACTATTTCTAATTAGGAGTTGGTGGTGATACGTCCGTTCTCCATCACCAACCCACGTCTAAACCGTGAAAAAAATCACCGATGGAAAAAACCGAACCGGCTAGTGGAAAAAAAACCTAAGCCATTTTTCGCTCCATTCCTTACGATATGCTCACCTCCCGACTTCTCCATGAACACGACAGCCGCCCCATTTGCGAGTCTAGATGCCTTCCTGGTGTGTCCCCGCTCCTATGTAATTGGGAGAAATAGATGTTTGATCTTGTAGCACAATTTTCTTTTATTGTTTGACTGTTATATTCCGTTATTAATTTTATTTTTCGTAGCAACACACGGGTATTGAACTAGTACTACTTCTAATTAAGAGTTGGTGGCGGTCGTCCATTCTCCTTCAAAATACCTAATCCGTTGGATCTGGCACAGATGACTGAGATGTTGTCAAGATATGCTTCGCTTAATTTGTATACGAAAGAAATTGTATTTTATTATATGGTTTAGGATCTTTTCTACTTATATATATATATATATATCAACTTTTTTAGGATTCCGTTGTAATGCATGGGCTCCCTACTAGTATAGTCCAATGCAGGAGTTATCACGCTTTTACCAAAGAATAAAGATGCAAAGCAAATATAATATTACTAACCAATTTGTCTTCTAAATGTTAGCTTTAAATTTTTTATTAAAGTTGGCACTAACAGAATCACAAGTGTTGCTGAAAATATTGTACGTCCTACACAGATGGCTTTTATGCTGGGTAGGAATATTATGGATGGTGTGGTTGTTCTTCATGAAACAATTCACGAGATACACAACAAAAAATTGGATGGGATAATTTTTAAGGTAGACTTTGAAAAGACCTATGATAAGGTCAAATGGCTCTTTCAGACCTAAAAAGGACTCCATGTTAGCTGTTATCTTAGAACGTGCAAAAATGGAAGGATGTTAAGTACGTGGAGTGGTACCTCATCCGTCGATAATGGGTTATCCATCCTACAAGATGCAGATGAAACCATCTTACTCATGGAACATGATTTCAAACAGGCCAAAAATATGAAGTTAATGCAGATGAGGATTAGTGAGTGGAAGGGGAAGAAAAAAGATTTTAAAAGCGGTTGAGTAGTTGGAAGGGCAAGCATTTGTCCATTGGAGGTCAATTAGTACTCCTAAATTTCATGCATGCTTATGAGCTTACCCATATTTATGCTATCTTTTTTTGAGATACCACGTGGAGTGATTAAAATGGTTGGACTATTATAAATCCAATTTTTTTTGGCAAAGTGACAATTATAAAAAAATATAGGCTACTTAAGTGGAATATATTATGCCGACCCAAGGATCAAGGAGGTATGTGCATTCAAGATCTCGGTTTGAAAAATATTTGTTTACTTAGCAAATGTCTTTTCAAGCTACTAAATGATGAGGGTGTCTGGCAAACTCTTCTCAGAAGAAAATATCTAGGAAATAAGACCCTTTCTCATACAGAAAGAAAGGTGGAGGACTCATTTCTAGGGTAGCCTAATGAAAGTCAAACATAATTTTTTTTAGATTTGGGTCTTTTCACATTTGTGATGTATCTCAAATACATTTTTGATAGAATGTATGGATTGGAAACAACTCCCTCAATGCTCAATACCCTTGACTTTTTAACATTGTTCGAAAAACAGGCCATGATGGAAGAAGTAATATGTTTTGTCCCACTAAATGTGTCTTTTTGTAGGGCAATTACAGTACATAATTTAATGGCCTCGCATGAATTTTTTGCAAAGATTAATGGGTGCAATTGTCACTAGAATGAAATACTTTTCGATAGAATCTGTATCAGAATGGCAGTTTTCTATTCAGTCAATGTATACAACCTTAATGCAACAAAATGTTCTAGTTACAAATTGACAATTGTAGAATCTTCAGGTACCTTTAAAAATAAAAATTTTCCTCTAGTACTTGTGTCGGGGATGATTTTGATAAAAGATAACCTCAGCAAAAGAAATTAAAATGGTAGCAAAAAATGTTGTTTTTGTAACAATGAGAAAACTATTCAACACCTCTTTTTTAACTATCAGTTTGCTCATTTCGTATGGCGTGTCATACAAGCGGCATCCAATATGCAACCTCCTAGGAGCATGACTAATTTGTTTGGGAGCTGGTTAATGGGATTGGGAAAGGATTTCAGGGCCCACATTTTAGTTGGCATTGCAGCATTATGTTGGTCTATTTGGCTATGCTGAAATGATGTGGTTTTTTATAAGAAAAATTCTCTAATCTGATGCAGTTTGTATACATTTGTACCAACTGGTTGTGCTCGTGATATGTGCTAAAGTGTCAGGAGGCTCAAGAGGTGATGTTATCGGCATGCAGATCGCTAGAGATTGTGCTCAGGGTGGAGATTCAGTAACATGGTATGTTTGGCTTGAGACTTTATATATCTTGTTATTTATAGCTTGTTGCAATTTTTTACAGCATTTGTTCATCTTCTTTTTGATAGCTTTTTTGCTGTAACATTATAACGAACGGTTGGTTGTGTGATTCTCGTGATGCAAAGGCTAGGAGATAAACTTCTATTATCTAAAAAAGTCCAATGCAGGAGTTACTCACTATTAGTGGTGAAAACGGATCGAATATGAACGGATAATAGCTCTACAATATTTGTTTTCATATTTTTTCTCTGACGCAGATACAGATACGGATAGTTCTGATATAAATACGAATACAGATAATATCGAATACAGATATGGATTGAATACGAATCGAATCGGGTACGGTTTTGAATATTTATCGGAACATGATAACCCCTTAGATTGTACATAAAAAATCAACAAAAACATACAACTAGTTGATTTGATCAAAACATTATTGAATATTGAACAAATATAAGCATTTTCATTCACTTAGACAATAGTTAGATACCATATCACAAACAAAATTATATAAGATTTAGTTTATCGCACACATATGATTAGTTTATCGTACACATAGATCAAAACACAAAATGAAAGTAGTTCTTGCTCATAGATACAAATGGAAGCAAACACATAATACGCTAAAAGTTTGATAATACTTAGATATCATGTATCTAGAAATAGTATATTACACTTACATGTATTGACCCAAGATTTATATTCTTTGTTGAATTATGTTGAAAATAATAAATTATGTAATTATGAGTTTTATGCATTGTTATCTACTTACTTAAAATATTTTTTCTATTAAGAATAGAAGTGTTTGAATTTTTGAGAAAATTTGAAATCTGATAAAATCTTGAAAATAATTTTTTAAATGTTAAATTGTTTTTGGAACTTTCACAAAAATTTTTTGTATTTTTTGGAGTTGGTTTGCTAATTTTAATAATTGAAACTTGCTTTATAGATTAATTAAATTAGAAAATAATTATGAAATTAAAAAACCTTTTTGGGCCAAAATAGTAATCTTGGCCTAGTCCACATGTATATCTAGGTATTCGACCTATCAATATCCGGACTATCCCGAATTCGTATCTGACAGATAGTGAGCTACCGAATCCATATCTGACAAAAAAAATCCGTATTTGATCCGATACTATCCGACAAATATCTGATCCGAAAGAATTCGTATCAAAAAATATCTAGATCGGTCAAAAAATATCTAATCTGTTTTCATCCCTACCCACTATGTCCCAACAACATGTCTAGTATTTGCCTATTGTTGGTTATATGTTTGAATCATTTCACAAGCAAGTATGCAAAACTTAATGACTTCAAGCATATACATAGTATTTTAAGCATATATAGTCCAATGCAGGAGTTACTCACTATATCACAACAACATGTCTAGTATTTGCCTATTGATGGTTCTCACCATGGATCCTTTAACATACCAAAGATTTTGGGTCTCATCTCCAAATCCAACATTATGTTGCTTGCTTTGAGATCTCTATGAATTATTGTCATTCTTGAATCTTGATGGAGGTATAGAAGTCCTCTAGCTAACCCTTTGATTATACTAAACCGTGTTGGCCAATCAAGTTTAGACTTTTTAGCATCATTTCAATGCCAACAATAGAGTGTGTGAAGCTATGTTAGTCTTTCGATTAACCACGTTCCTTTGGTCAATGAAAGAATCATTATATGTGATTAGAATATACCAAATAGGAGGATTTTATTTTAAAATAATGCATTTTAAAAATAATTTTAGAAAAATAATACCCCAAAAAAATACAAAAATATACCTCTATCGCTAATTGAATTGGCCGATAGATTATTTTGTCATGGATTCATTTGGTCGACAAGGTGAGGCTTCTAAATTGATTTGACAGAGCTTCTATCACCAATTCATTTGGTGATAGAGGTATATTTTTGTAAATTTTTTAGGATATTGTTTTGTAAAATTATTTAAAATTATATTATTTTAAAAAAAATCCCAAAATAGGAAGTAGTCTAAGCTTTTGTTGGGTAAGTATTCATACAGCCAATCCTGTGTTTCATGCATGGACAAAACATGTGGAAATAGATTTTCACTTTGTAAGAGAAAGAGTTGCGGTTGGAGCTCTGCAAGTTCAGTTTATTTCCTCCCGAGATCAAGTAGCAGATATATTTACAAAGCCTCTACTGCGGCAATCATTCTTACGACTTCAAAACAATCTCAATCTTCTTGATACAAGTTGAGATTGAGGGGGCATGTTAACACAAACCAAATCCTGAATACAAGCATGCTCAACGCTGTCCTCTGAAGATAAGTATTCCCTGAAGATATCTCTCTGAAGATAATTATTCCAGCATCCAGCTGTAGCACGTCTGGCAACAGAAGATAAGTTAGTCGCTAATTTGTTGAATAGAATCTGAACAGAGTTTGTTTGTAATCTGATTATTCTGTAACCATGTATTCTTATCCACTCTGACTATATATAAAGACCAGGAGTCCAATTGGCTCCTTGCAAATTGCATATTAGTTGTTTTCACACGATGTTGTTCGTCATCGTCCAAAGAGTGCGGCCTTTGGCGTCGGACAAGACAAGGTCAGAGCTGTTGGTGACAACCAGCTTTCCGGATGAATTGGTGGTGATTGGGTTGTTGCGGTTGGTGACCCACAAATATGTTCGCTCAGGGATGCCGTGGTACCATATGCCAACATACAAGCTCGCAGTTGAGTTCGTCGGGGAGAAGAAGCCGAGAGCAAAGACACCACCGTTCTAGATGAGCACGTCGCCAGGGGAGAGTTGCTTTGCAGGTGTTAGCTGGTCATCACACCTGCATGCAGAAACAAATCAAGAACAGGAGGATGAAAACGGGGAGCCGACTCAAATCCATTAGGCCTTCTTTTGCATGTGCTTCTGACGAACACAGCAAGGTGGGTGGAAAATGGAAGCACTCCCAAAACTTCTGTGTCCCTCGAATTGAAATGAGGCGCTCGTCACATCTGCATGGGAGGAATCCAGCTCGCCGGGCATGATATCAGAGTACAAGGATAGCGGTCTTCCGTTTTCGTTTCAGCAAGTCAGGGACAATGACTAGCAAATTGGCGCGTCACTGGAATTTTCCAAGGAGCATGGTATCGTGGCGTATGAACTTGCCACTCGCTAGTCGATAGGAGGAACCCAGCTTTAAATTTCCGGGAACTCGCACAGCGACAGATGACACGTTGACGGGAGTTGTTAGGCTAGAGATGCGTATAAAGCGGGACAAAGATTTGTAAGTGTTAGAGATAACTTAAATATCCTAACAAATCTAATTTTATCCGTGAAGGTTTTGGCAACGTTAATTTGGAATTTGATGACACCCTGTTGGTAGCATTATACTCTTCGGAGTTTTATTACTGAAGGTTTTGCTCTATTTTCAGTTTGAGATGAATGTTTAAAGTGCAAGAAAGAGTTGTTTTCCACGTGGATACTACAGTGTTGTTTTGTTGTCTTTGCTCGATATGAGAGATCTATTGTAATTTATACTCCATTGACGGCACGAGAATTTTCTTCACGTGATATTTTTCAGAAGTAGTTTTCAACCATGTTATGGATTTTTCAGTACGTAGGCAATTCGATATACGTGATGACTACACGTGCAAGTTATTTTTTTCAATGAGAGTTGTTTGCCGAATTTTATGTTCTATGTGGAGTATGTCAAAAGTTCATGATATGAGTTCTTCAGTCTTCACTATCCATCAAGCATTACAGCTGATGTGTTGGCTTATGTCATTTGATGATTGAGTATTTGTTTCAGGAGGTCAGTTATATAGTCTTAGATTTTATTGGGGTTATGATTAATTGAAGACCCAGATTTCTTTGTTTGCTTTGTTGATAGCTATGTGTTTGAATTAACTATTCCAATCTCTCTCGACCTACTAATGGTTTGCTCAATCTTGCTTCATTAAAAAGGCTTATATAAGGCTGTTCTAGTCTTTCGTACACTTTGTGGTTTTTCGCACTACAAGTTTTTGGACTGACTGTTTCAGTCTTCCTTGTTTATTAGTCATTTAGACTTTTAACGCACTTGGTATTCATGGTATTTAATTACTCTTCGGAGTTTTTCGAAAACAATTTCGTTATGGATTTTGGGTTAAGTGGAGGTTTGTTAGAGATAACTTAAATATCCTAACAAATCTGATTTATCCGTAGTTTGTTAGGAGTCTAATCTTCAACAACTTGGACTTTTTAGGCTATATAAACCACACCCCTGTACATGTAATCATGAACTATTGTAGTGATTTGTTTTCCGTGGTTTGTTCCCGTAAGAGGTTTTTCATGTTAAATCTTGTCTTCAGTTGTTTTGTCGTTCTAATTCTAACAGTTAGAGATAATGTTTTCTTAAATATCTAAATAAGAGTCCTAATCTAGTAATCTTCCACGACTCATACTCGTTTGGCTATATAAAGTCACCATCTATGAACATGTAGTTTGAATGAAATAGTGCATTTCTCCGATGGGGAACGAAATTAGCGAATTTGTATTCCGTGGTTTTTTCCTCTGTGATGATATTTTCCAGGTTAAAACTCTTTGTCCCTTTCTTTTTGCTCTCTAACCCGAACAGGTGTAGCAGCGGACAGTTTGAGAGAGAGAGACAGCACAGGAGCAGAATTCGACGACAGTACTACACGTTTGCATGAAAGATTGGGGAGATCACAGCTAGTAATAGTGTAAAACTTAGCATGTCGGCAATAAGACTGAACATTTTTTTTTCCTTATACACTAGGCTATACTACGTGAGCATCGGTAATTCATTATGGCTCTCCTTATGCGACTTCCTCTGTGACAACAGAGAGGTAGACGACATCAGAGCAGCGATTAGTAAGTAAACAGCGCCGGATATCCGCGTGGCAGCAACTTCCGCCGTGCCGCGTGAGGCCTAGAAGCTGCCCCATTTCACTTTCTTGGGCCAGAGGATGGCTCCACCTTTCCCCTCGCTCCCGTCCCCCCCACTCCTCACCACCTCCACCCATAGATCCGATGCAAATGCAGCCCAATCCTCCAGCAAAACAACCAAATCAACCCCAGATCCAGCCCCCACATGAAGATCCTCCATCTCCGCGGCGGATCCCGTCTGGAATACCTCTCAAAGATCAAGGTCAGAAGGTGTCTACTGAGCAAACAGGAGCGACGGGTTCCGGGGAGGCAGAGCCGAAGCTGATGGTCAAGGCGTTGGTTCGGGGCGCAAATCGCTCCGAGATCTGCTACCAGAACAAGCATTCAAGTTCACCCAGGCTTCTAGTCCGTGGAGGAGTTAAGACGCAAGGGCAGATTGCGGCGATAGAGGAAAAGAGGTCGGGTCACATCAGCTTTCAAACTCAGCAAAGCGGCATCATTGAAGAATGGGGTGCAGAGCAGCATTCAAGACCAGAAGCTGAAGAGGAGACTCCGGAACCAAGGATTCCTGCCTCTCATAAGGGGAAAGGGATTCAAGAAGATGAATAAGGCTTGCGCAACAGTGCTCTAGTCATCTCAGGCTCAAACGACATCGGGAAGAAAGCCAGCGGTTCTTCAGAGATCCCCAGGCCGTATCAGAGGGAGGAACCCGAAAGCTCAACTTGCAGTTGCATAAGGGAGGTGCCCCGAAGACTGGTGTGCCAATTGAGGAAGCAGACGGATGGACTCTAGTCAAGCCACGACATTGGTGGCGAAAAAGTCAAGATCATTCATCACTTGTAGGCCGTTCAGAACAACCAATTCTGCGTAGCTATGGCTCTACTTTCTTCAAACAGAAATTGAGAGGTAAATGCTTCAATTGTTTTTCATCAAACCATATGGCCGGCTTCTGCAGAGCTCCGGTAAAATGCTGGCGCTGCCTCCATTCTGGGCACAAGGCTCTTCAATGTCCTCGCAGAAGTGGTTCCTCTCGCAATACAAAACCTGATGACCCGTTGGCACTTTCACAAGCACAACTGCCTTCAAGCTTCCCTCTCTTCTCCAGCCAAAACTACAACTCAAAGTCTTACCGGGAAGTCGTTCTGGGTGGGCGCGGTATGGAGGCTAGGTACCCCGGTGACCCCAGGGCCAGGCCAGCAAGGGCCTACTGCACGATCTCTGCAATCGAGCCATCAAGCGCAGACGTGATGATCTCATAGACCGTGCGGCTGTGTGCTGGTTTGACGGGAATAGTCATGAGGTGGAGACCTACATGGTGGGAGACATGCTCAGAGACCGTTTCAACCTGGGCCACGGCGACTTCCAGCTGCTCAAACACTTCCCCGAGCAGTTCCTGCTAATCTTCTCCGAGTCAACCATGAGGAAGAGGGTGGTGAATGCTGTGGCTGTGCTGTACCGGGGCCGTGAATTTCATTTTGCGGCCTGGTCTGAGCACCGCTATGCTACTAATGTCAACTTCGAGTTCCATGTCAAGGTCCGGGTGGAAGGCGTTCCGGTGCATTGCTGGTGCGAAGAAGTGGCGGCAAGGGCTTTGGGGAAGAGCTGAGCCATTCACTTCGTGCAAGAGCGCACCAGGCGTAGGGAACGCACGAGGTCCTTCGACCTCTGGGCTTGGTGTTTGGATCCATCTGATATTCCGAAGGAAGTCTCCCTAACCGTGATAGAGCCTGACAGGGAACTCCCCCCAACCAATGTCCCACTCCCGCAGGTGGCTATTCACTATGATGAGCCAACCGACCTGAAGCGTGGATAGGTTTTCAACCTCCGAAACCACCTGGAGATCGTCGAGGACCTCTCCTTCCTCCGGGGGTGTGGTAGCTTTAGCGGCCTGCAAAACCGCAAGCATCGCCGGGAATTTGTTTGGTCCTACGGGGCCCCGGATGAGGTGGGGGAGAAAAGGGATCGAGCAGATCAAGTAAGAGGCAGGGAGTATGGCCACCGCCGCCGCTACGATGACCACGACGATGATGAAGGCTGCAACCGCGACGATCGCCATCGTAGAGCTCGCAAGCACCGCAGCATGTCCAGCTGGGTTCGCGATTCAAGATGCCGGGGGGGTGCAGAAGATTGCCTCAGTGCTTCTCGGCGTGGTATCGCCGGATCATCTTCACGACGTTTCCGGCAACTCCCTCCTGTGCTCCAGCAGGTGCCACACAAGTTGATCAAGACCAACTGGATGTCAAAGAAGCAGGAACTGCCGAAGGACAAGAAGAGGGTGACTTTCGCTGAGCCTATCAAGGAAGCCGGATCTGGAGATGGACTGGAAGCTAGAACTGGAGCTGAGTTTGCGCAAGACAAGCTCCGGGATGGACCAATGAAGCCTCAATTCAACTCGGAGATCAAGGGGAAGATTGGGTCCTACACTAAGGGTGCTCAGCTGGGCTTGCAAGTGCTTAAAAATTCAACCCCTTTTTATTGCCAGCACTCTGCCCGCACGGCCCTACCTGAAGTTTCTGTTGTCGGTACAAATGCTGCATTGCATGAGCACAATATTATCCATCTTCCTAGCTCGCCTGCTCAACTCTATCAAGTAGACAGTCAAGAGCCTAAATCACCACTTCACACTCAGTCTGGGGTTGGGCCTCTCGGCCGAGCAGATCGTAGCCGACTCAATGGGCAGGCCTCCCAACCACTACAAACTTTAACTCCACAATCAACAAATCGTGATAAAACAGCACCTCACACCACAATAAGTTGTTGCCCAGGAAAACTTAAAAAACAGAGGTAGTGTCCAGGAAACCATAGCACCAGAAGCTAACGCCCAGCAAAAAACAGCACCAGAAGCTAACGCCCAGGATAACATAGAAGCAGAGCCTTTAGCCTCACAAGCTACTATCCAGGAGATCATAGCACCAGAAGTTAACTACCTGGTAATAAAAGAGCCTAAGGTATTGCCACCGCCAGCCTGGGAAAATTTAAGCCCAGATGCTCCAACAGAACCCACACTCCTTTGTAGAGACTTAGCACCAGAATCCTTAGTGCCAGAACCTCTTGTGCTAGATGCTCCTCCAACAACACCTCATCCTCTCGCAGAGCCAGTGCAAGACTCCCAGCTCACAGAGCATAATTTAACAAATAGCCAGGTAGGCCTTGAAGAATTCTTAAGTGCTGTTTCACACAACCCTGAACCTCCTATCATCCAAACACCCCCTGCCTCAATACCCTGCATCATTCTAAGGTGATGAACCAAGGCGAAACATCTAGAGGTTTCAACCAAAGAAGAAGTTCCAGAATAGCAGCAAAAACGAAAGCAAGAGTAGGGGCCAACAAGGGAACAATTTAGTTAGCACAAGAACTTCTCACATCAAAACTTAAACAGCTCTCTCCACCAGCACAACAAAACTCCACGCCCAGTGATCTCTCACATGATGTTTTGTTTGAGCAGTTAGCCAGCTACATCGAAAAACCAATAAGCAAAGAGACGGTGGAAGCGATCCTGGAGTTGGTGAACCAGAACAAAATCAAGCTCAAAAACAAGAAGACAGCAAGCAAAGGGAAGCTGGTGGCGAAGGAAGTCTCCAACCTGGAGGGCTGAGCATGGGCGATTCTTCCAAAAGTGGAGATTTGCATCTTCTTCTCATGTTACAAGATGAGTATGCGCAATCTCCTGGCAGTCAAGAAGTAACTAGTGCGGATATTACCTCCAGTAGTCGCTTCACCAAAGCACCCTGTACCGTTGTTTACCCTTCTGTTATTCACCCGTGGGCCACTAGGCCATTGTATCGTAGCCACTGTTGTCTAATTCGGCACCTTTGGGCCAATGGGCCATTGTATCGTAGCTCATGCCTCCTTAAGCGGATGGTTTTAAGTCTCAAGCAAGTTGTATTGAATGTACCAGGTACCTTATCTAATTGGAGTAGTGTGCTCCATGAAGTGGTGTTATTTGTCTCTAATGTCAGTGAACTGTACAATTCTTTCATGGAATGTTAGAGGGTTAAACAATCCGGCAAAAAGAGAAAGCATCAGGCAACTGGTCCTCTCCTCTGGTGCTACTATTGTATGCCTCCAGGAGACTAAAATAGCCAATTGGACTGCTTGTTTACTTAAGGAAACCTTGGGAGCGAGACTAGCTAATCAGACCGTCTGTATACCTTCCAATGGAGCCTCCGGAGGAATCCTGCTTGCGGCCCTGGATGACCTATATGATCTTCAAAACCCTAGAATCACAACCAATACGATCACTGCGACTATAGCATCACGCTGTGATGCGTCGGCCTAGGACATTACCGGGGTCTACGGACCTCAAGCTGATGAGGACAAGAGATGTTTTCTCACTGAGTTAGAAGCTCTGCGCGGAACGACACTAACCAGTTGGTTGATCCTAGGAGATTTCAACCTCATTAGGCAAGCGAGGGAGAAGAACAGAGGAGTGACAAATAGAAGAATGATGCAACGTTTCAACCAAGTTATCAATAGGATGCAGTTGTTCGAGCTTGACCTACAGGGTCGCCGTTTCACTTGGACAAATAAACAAGACCGGCCAACAATGACAAGAATCGATCGTTTCCTGGCAGCTATGGAATGGCATGAGGCTTTCCCAAATGCGGACCTATGCGCTCTACCATCGATGACATCAGATCACTGTCCCCTTCTCATGCAAGGTCATACGACCTTTGAATTCTTTAAAGGTTTTCACTTCGAGTCCTGCTGGGCCTCGTTGCGGGTTCCAGAAACAGTGGCTCATTTCGGCGCAACCGGTCCATATCATGGACTCGTTGCTAAGATCGCGTAGAGGTGTCCAAATGGGCGGGCCAACGGCCGACCAGCGGCACAGATCTTGGTTGGCCCGGCGAATCTGACAAAACCGATCAGAAAGCAGGCGTCTTGCCGCCCACGCCACGCCGTCTTAGTGCTTGGGCGGCATCATGACGCGGGGTTCAAGACGCAAGACGGCTTGGATTCTGGTGCGGTGCGGCATTTACGGCGGCACGACGCAACGCGACGCGATTAGGACCGGCACGGCCCGTTTAGCACGGCACGACCCGTTTAGCCCGTTTATTTTAAAAAATAGCCGTTTTATAGCCGTTGGAGACTTTAAAAATCCGAAAAAATTCGAAAAAATCCCGAATTTTTTCCTATAAATAGGTGGCTGCCTCTCCCCCATTTCCACACCAGCAATCTTGCATTCTCTTCTATTCATTCTCTTGTGGAAATTCTTTTGCTCTTGGCGGTAATTTGGCAAAATTCAAAATAGTTTTGCCAAAAATCCAAAAAACAAATTCGCTTCTAACTTCATAAAAAATCAAGGTAATAATTGTGATTTGTTTTTTTATTTTGTTAGTATTTTAAATCATATTTTAGTACTAATAGCGTAATTATTTTTTGTAGTTTGCTTTATGGAGCACGAGGATTTTCCGTCTTTCCCAGTTTCTGATTTCGGGATTTCACCCGATGAGCTTCTTGCATCCTATGAATCGCAAGAAACTACAAGAGTCGTGCCATCCTCAGTTTCTACAAGTGCTCTTGCATCGGCAAGCACCGAGCAAAAAGAACAAGACGAAGTACATCGAGTCTGGGAAGATTTCGAGCAGATTTTTGAGACATCAAATGGCGTCCAGAGCAGGTATGCTGTTTGTAAATATTGTAAGCATAAATTAACTGCGAAATCTTCAGGTGGTACGGGCACTTGAAGAGGCATCTTGAGAGTCAGAGAAAAAGCGGGATGGCTTTGAGACAGACGCAGCCATCTTGACAACCCCGACGGATGCAGTGCGTAATTGGGACTACAATCCTGAGGTAGCTCGTGAATCTCTTTGTCGTTTAATTGCTTCTCAAGATCTTCCTTTAAACTTTGGTGAGTCAGCTGCTTTTGAAAACTATATTAAGACCGCTCATAATCCTAGGTTTTCTGCAGTTTCTAGACAAACAACAACTAGAGATTTGATTAAATATTATAATAATTGTCGCAATAATCTAAAAGAAAAAATTAGTACATGTACTTTTTCTGTTTCTTTGACATCTGATATATGGAGTGGTAGAGCTAAAGAGGATTATCTTAGTGTAGTTGCTCATTATGTAAACAATGAATGGCAACTAGAAAAGAGAATTATAGGATTCAAATTAATTGATGTAGCACACACTGGTGAAAATATTGCTGATTGTATTATAAAAGTTGTGGAAGATTTTGGCCTTACTGATAAGATTTTTGCAATAACATTAGATAATGCTTCTGCAAATACTTCTGCCATGAACATTCTTACTCCGCTTTTCAATTCATATGCTGAATCTTTCTTATTACATCAGCGTTGTGCTTGCCATATTATTAATCTTATAGTTAAATCTGGTTTAAAGAGGTTAAATCAGTATATCGAACCTTTTCGCACTGCAATATCTTTCTTAAGTCATTCTAATCAACGAGTAGCAGCATATAAGACTTATTGTATTGCAATGAATGTGCGTCCGCGTAAGTTTGGTTTGGATATGCCTGTTAGATGGAACTCTACTTACTTGATGCTTAAGAGTCTCATACCATATGAGAGCACATTTTCTGTTTTTATTAACACGCACTGTCATACACGGGATGGTCAACCAGTACTCACAGAACAACATTGGTATATTACCAAATACTTCTCATCATTTTAGAACTCTTTTATCAATGCACACTTGATTTATCTGGAGTTTATTACGCAACCTCTCCTTTAATTGTGCATAATATTTTAGAAATTGCTACCCACTTAAAGAGCCACGAAAATGATAATATCTTACGGGAAGTTGTTTATGCTATGAAAACTAAATTTTTGAAATATTGGCAAGAAATTCCTATGTTATATGCATTTGCATTTATTTTAGATCCTAGAGCTAAAATTCGAGGATTCTCTAATGTTCTCTCACTTCTAAGTGAGGTGGTAGGTACTGATTATTCTAGTTATTTTTCAAATATCCGTGCTAAGTTATCTCAAGTTTATGATAAATATGATCGGAAGTATGCTGGAGTTCGCATGCAGCGACCTCCACCAGTACCCACAGGAGGTAAGAAGAAAACTGCGTGGGGAAAGATATGGGGTGCAGGTGGCTCTTCCTCAAGGAGTTCGACTACAACAACGACAAGTTCGGACACATCAAGTAGTGGTGAGCTAGTCGCCTATCTCAACAATGACAATCATCAACTACCAAGAGCAAAGAAGAGGAGGACTTCAACATTTTGCAATGGTGGCAAGAGCACAAGATAACATATCCGTGCTTTCTATATTAGCACGGATGTGTTAATGCTCTGTCTCCACGGTTTCTTCAGAGTCTGCTTTCAGTCTATCTGGAAGAATAATCGAAGAGAGAAGGACAAGTCTGACAAGTGAGATGGTGGAAATACTTCTCACTGTGAAAGATTGGGAACAAGCTGATCAACGAGCTCAACATACTGCAGAAAATACTGAGCTAGCGGAGACGTTCGAAAATCTTTATCTAGATAATGAGGAAGAATAATTGTAATATTCATTTTTTTCCTGTATCACTGAGTTATAGGCTGTACTCTTTTTTCTTTGCCAAGGTTTTCTCGTGTTGAGTTTTTACTTGGCAAAGTTTTTAACGAGGCAGCCAAATATTAATAAAGCTCATTATTTAATTCAAATTAATCATCTCATTTTATAATTTATATCATATTTTAGCTTTTTCTTAATTTATATATTTTTTAAAAAAGTTTTTCTGCATCTTTCACCTTTTTATAATTATTCTAATTTTTTTCATTTTTCTGAATTTTTCATATTTTTTGCATTTTTCCTATTTTTTCTATTTTTCCTAATTTTTTCTGGTTTGTTTGAATTTTTTGGCGCTTAACGGGCTAATGGGTAAACCTGACTCTTTTACTGGTCGGACCGTCTTAAGACGCAAGACGGTTGACAGAATCTCTCATGGTAGTGCTTGGCCTAACCCTCAAGACGCTGGTAAGACGCAAGACTACCTGCTTATTAATCGGTAAAGCCGTCGCGTTTAAACGGTAAATCGATTTTTAATCGGTAAGAAGCGCGTCTTAGCAGCCTGCTTGGCCAGTCTAATCTGACGTCAAAATGATCAAAACATCTAAGGCCCTAAAGATTTGGAGGAGAAAATTTTTTGCGAGCATGGCGTTGCAAACAACCTTGATACAAGTCACGATCACAATCCTAGAATGCACACAAGAAAGACGCCCATTAGCTCAGAATGAATTACAACTCCGAAAAAATCCTCAAACACAAACTTCTCGGCATTGCGGCGATACAGAAATCCAGAGCGAGACAACATGCAAGACTAACAAAAATCAGACTGGGAGACTCAAACACCCGTTTCTTCCATCTTATGGCCAGTGCAAAACGTAGAAGAAATTTGATCCGGGTCCTTCAAAGAGAAGACAGAGTAATGTACGGACAGCAGAATAAATTAAAAGAAGCTTACCAATACTTCAAAAAAGTATTGGGCGAACACGGAATTAGGGACAAAACGCTCCAATGGGAGTACTTGGGCTACACTGCAAGGGATCTCAGTGACCCCGAGGCCGATATAACTGACATCGAAGTGTCTAGCACCATTCGGATGCTACCGTCGCAAAAATCACCTGGACCTGATGGTTACATAGGTCTATTCTACAAAACATGCCTCCACATCATCAAAACCGACCTAGTTGAAGCAATTAAGGACTTCTTCAATCTCCGCCATGAAAACCTTCATAGGTTAAATGAAGCAAATATTATCCTCCTCCCGAAAATTGAGAACGCAGATAGAATGGAGTGCTTCAGGCCAATCAGTCTTATTAATAGCTTCATGAAGATTATCACCAAAATTATGGCGAATAGGCTTGCGTCCAAACTAGATGGGTTGGTCTCGGTTTCACAGAACGCTTTCATAAAGAAGAGATGCATCCATGATAACTTCTTATATGTTCAAAGAGCAATCAGGCAGTTACACAGAGACCGAACACTAGCCCTCTTCATCAAACTTGATATTTCAAAGGCATTCGATTCGCTAAACTGGACTTATCTTCTTGAGGTACTTCAGGCTTTAGGCTTTGGCCGTAAATGGCGAGAATGGGTAGCGGCAATTCTCAGGACCTCATCTTCATGGATCTTGATCAATGGTCAACCGACGGAAAAAATAAGACATGCGCGCGGGGTACGACAGGGAGACCCTTTATCACCCTTACTTTTCATCCTCGCGATTGACCCCCTACAAAATCTGCTCGAATTGGCGGCAAGACGAGGTATCCTCAAACCGGTCCTAGCGGCAACAGCGAGAATAAGATGCTCCCTTTACGCCGATGATGCTGGAATATTTTTAAATGCAGACATTAAAGAGTTATCAGCCCTTAACCGAATATTGGATATTTTTGGAAGATGCTCAGGCCTAAAAATCAACATCTCCAAAACAGAAATTTACCCGATCAGATGTCCTGAAGACCTAGTGCATGAGTTGCTGGAGGTCTTCCCTGGGAAACTTTCAACCTTCCCAGGAAAGTACCTCGAACTCCCATTACACATTCGGCAATTAAGAAGGATTGATTTCCAGCCATTGATTGATAAAATAAGCAGTAGGCTGGCAGGGTGGAAAGGCAAGCTACTTTCCACGGCTGGAAGGGAGACGCTTGTCAAGTCGGTGTTAACGGCGCAACCAATTTATCATTTGACGGTTTTTCTAGCGCAAAAGTGGCTGATTCGAAGTATCGACAAACTTAGACGAAGTTTTCTCTGGAGAGGAAAAGAGCCGAGATTGTGTAGCGGGGGGCACTGTTTGATCAAATGGCCTACCACCTGTCAGCCAAAAAGCAAAGGGGGACTTGGGATCAAGGACCTGGAGCGCTTCGCTAGAGCGCTAAGACTCCGTTGGCTCTGGTTTAAATGGAAAAATAACGAAATGGCCTGGACGGGGTTTGATCTGCCATGTGACAAAAAGGACATTGCTCTATTCAATGCCTCAACGGTGGTCACAGTAGGGAATGGTAATCTTGCAGACTTCTAGAGATCAAGTTGGGTAGAAGGACAAGCTCCAAAAAACATCGCACCGAGTCTGTTCCAAATAGCAAGAAGAAACAACATCTCCGTGCATCGTGCCCTGACAAACAACTACTGGATCCGTTTTTGCACTCCAGTAAACTTAGAAAAAGAAATCAGGGAGTTCGTTGCACTTTTTGAAGCAATTCGTCGATAGAGATGAAGAAAGTGAGGATCAGATAACCTGGCGTTGGACGGCGGATGGACAATACACTACAAAGAGCGCCTACCTAGCTCAATTTCACACTGTTTACTCCAAGATGAAGATTTGCCCGATATGGAAGGCGAAAGCTAAACCCAAATGTCATTTCTTTGCATGGACTCCGCTCCACAACAAGATTTTAACTGCAGATAATATGCTCAAGAAGGGATGGCCTTGCAACCAAAACTGTAGCCTTTGCAATGCGTCACAGGAAACACCTAGCCACCTCTGTAAAGATTGCCCTTTCGCTAGGCAAGTATGGGGTCTTCTGCTAAACTGGGGGAATCTGGAGCGGTGCCGGAATATGAGTCATAATGGCTCCGTATACAAGTGGTGGCGAAGGTTAAGAATCCAAGTCGACAAAGAACAACGACGACAGTTCGACGGCCTCCTCATTTACTTCTGGTGGAATCTATGGTTAGAAAGAAATCAACGCATTTTTCAAGGGATGAATAGATCGCCAGAACAGGTGGCCACAGTTATCAAGGATGCTGTTCTCACCCATGCTTTTGCTTCATCGAAGCCTACGAATTAATGCTGGGGGGTTCGGTCTTTTCTTTGGGATTGTTTTGTTACCTCTTTTTCAGTGGTCTAGTGTGGATCCTTAATGTTTCCTGTACCGTTCTTGTTATAGTTTATCGCTAGTGGTTGTCTGTGAGGTTTTTTCACGGGTCCGGTTTTTTCCTTAAAAAACAGGACCCACCACCTTTTTCTGCCTCTTAATACATTTTGCAGCAATTCTCTTGCTGCTCGTTCTAAAAAAGTATGGGTCTAAATGGAGCGGATAGTTATCAATGTCCGATCAAAAATATTTGGAGCGAAAAAATGGATACCAGGTTAGTTTTTAGGATTTTAGATTCAGAACCTGATTTTTTTTCAGATATGAGAACGGATTTAGATTAAAAGTATCCATCGAATTCGAAGCTATCTTATACACTTATCTTAGATATCTATAAACTTTAGACCTATGAGCTATACCTTAGCCAATAAGCTCAATAGACAAGCCATAAGACCATGGGACTATGAGTAATGACTAGCCTCTCACTTGCCAAGAGTGGGACAAAAAGAGAAATTGGCCCACAAAGCTTTCTGCAGTATTTAAATTAGTTTTTTATTGTTTGAAAATACAATAAATCCAAACAAGCCAAGAAAGATAGCAAATGAACTAAAAAAATTCCAAAAAATATAGGCAAATACATCTGAACATAAGTAACTTAAATAAAATACTTTTGAATTTACTTGATGAAGTCAAATTTACTAATTGAACTCTTAATGTAGTTGCATTTTTGAAATGTAGTATGGTTCATTGATCCTTTCATGTGCGACACATATGACTCTGCCTCGGTCTAGCGATATTTTGAAAAATGTTAAATCGATATGTTTGCGCTATATCCGGCCAAAATATCCATGATCGAGACTATCCGTATTCAGCTCAACACGTGTTTTATCTACATTTGTGACCAAAACAATCTATTTCTTATCCATATCCGGCATTGTCCGTGTCTGACTTTGATTATGTGAAAAAATATGAAATATGATACGAAACAAGTGATATCTGTCCGTATCCATCCTGACTGAACCCTGGTATGTGTTGAACTCATGTTACTCACCAATATTCGTCAGGGCTTTATCTGGTCTTAGTAAAGGAAACCGAAGAGGCTGATGCTTCTTCATTTCAAAAAAAAAAAAAACATCAGGCTGCAGAACCAGAGAGGGCATCTCATTTAGACAATTTGGATCTACAACGTCAGCAATATAGCCTTCTTCCATTTAGCAAGGGAGCCATTCAGCCAGACAAGATGAAAACAACCACATATTGAATGCATTATTTTGAATGGAACCATTTAGTCCACAAACACGCGTTCTTAATGTATCGTACAGCTGCACAAAGTACCGAAATTTACGAAACTTGAAGAAAAATGAAGCTAGACATTTAACGCCCCTCTAGTGTTGTAATACTCATGTAATTCAGAGATCTTCCCATGTTTTCTCTCGAGTCTTCAGTTTCATAATTCCTTAGCGTAAAATATACAGGCTGCTTTGGGGTAGGAAGTGGGGTTGCTTCGTTCTCTAACATGAACACAATGGATGACATGAGCGGCCTAGCACTTGGATGGTCTTGAACACACAAGAGCCCTAAATGAATACATCGTACAGCTTCTTGAAGTGGACAACTCTCCGCAATGGATATGTCCACCAATTCGCTTGCATTTCCATCTTTCCATAAGCTCCATGCCTGAAACAGTTAAATTAAGTACCGATTAGGTACTTGTCAAGTGTTTGAGTTGTTGAAAATTTGAGCATTCAACTACACTTACATAAGCTATAAGGTTTGGAAAGTCCATTATGAGTTGGGGTGAGCTGATCTTTAAACCGCTTACAATCTCCAACAGTAGAACACCAAAGCTATAGGTGTCGGACTTGACAGAAAAGGAACCTTCCATCGCGTATTCAGGAGACATGTAACCACTGTTGAATCATTCCAAAAACAATGAAATGTACAGTTCGAATTAGTTAAGCTGTAAAATTTACCATGTTAACCACTATCACGTGCATGAATTACTTACTATGTCCCAACTACCCTGGTAGTGTTTGCTTGTTGCTCGTTTCCTCCGAAGATCCTTGCCATACCAAAATCTGATATTTTCGGACTCATTTCTGTGTCCAATAAGATGTTGCTTGCTTTGAGATCTCTATGAACTATTGTTAATCTTGAATCTTGGTGGAGATAAAGAAGCCCTCTTGCTATTCCTTTAATTATTTTGAATCGTGTTGGCCAATCAAGCACATATTTTCTTGTAGCATCTTCCAAGATCAGTGTGAAATGAAGTGCATGTCAGTCATCATGAATATCCTTTCAGTTCACCTAAGAATTTTTTACGATATTTGATCAAAAGTCAGAACATACCAAAAAGGAAGGCATCCAAGCTTTTGTTAGGCAAGTATTCGTAGACTAGTAACTTCTCATCTTCATGAATGCAATAACCAAGAAGTTGAACTAAGTTTCTATGCTGCAGTTTGGCAATCAAAACTACTTCATTTCTGAACTCCTCGACACCTTGCCCAGAACCCTTACTAAGCCTTTTGACAGCAACTTCCTTGCCATCCTCCAACAATCCCTGCATGAGTGCACCATTCTTTATTTGAACAAGACAAAATCTACAGTATTTTTCTACTGAAATCTTTTTTTTGAACAAGACAAAAGCTAAAATATTTTTTCTATTCAACTGATAAAGCTAAAACTTTTTTACCTTGTAAACTTTTCCGAAACCACCTTTTCCAAGCATGTTGTAATTGGAGAAATTGTTCGTTGCAGTGAGAATGTCTTGGAAGCCAACAGGTGGAAGTTCTATATTTTCATTCCCAATTTCATTGGAAGCATTTAGGTGTTGTGGAGTACGTTTGTTCCGAATTTTCCTTCTTCGGCGTTTGCCTGATAGTAACACCTTCATTTCAATATTGTTTCCAACGAATACCTCATTAACGTTGCATTCTGAAAAGTGAAGTCTTGTTCTACCTTTTGACTGGCATATCCAGACAAGGCATACGCATGTGAGTATCAGCAGACTAGCCATAGCCGGGAGTATAATCTTCAGTGCAACAGTCTTCTTTTTGTTAACTGCATATTTATAGTCCACCAAGAGAGTAATGCTATCATAATCTAATGCAATGCATTTCCTGCGAATGTCATATTTACTGTGAATAATATGTTATTCTAACCACTTCTAGCATTCCACAGCAAGAGCATTGATCACACTGTACAATCAATAAGTGTGCAAGGAAAGGTAAATACCGGACGAGCCAGGATTACGGAGGTACAGGTTCTCACCACCACCCCCAGCATCGAGCTTCTGCGTGTCGACAAGCTCCCCCAACCAAATCAAGCACCTTGTCCAATCGGACGTCGTGCTGAACTTGGGGTTAGCATAAGCGTACGCGGTGCAGGAGCAATTACGGCTGCACTCTGCTGCACATTGGTCAAAGGTTCTATTGCTGAAGTACAAGAACTTGTCGGGTATCTTCATGCCAGGCAAAGTCAAGAAACTATCTCCACCACATTTCAGCTCCTCCTTTCTTCGACACCCTCTGGAGAAGTCAAGACCATTGGGCTCATACCCATCAAGGCACTTGCACGTCTGAACTGCCCCAGTGTCATCGCAGTACCCAAACGGGCCGCATGAGGAGTAGCGGTCACAGCTAGGCCTGGGGCGCTCCGCTAAAACCTCCCAAGACGATGAGCTACTGTTCCATGATAGTAATTTCACCATGCCCGTGTAGTGCAGCATTATGTGCATGCTTGGCGAGCCATCAGAGACTGTGAGTGTCAAGTAGAACTCGCCCCCTCTGTTGACAATTGTTTGGGACAGGATGGCGCCGGTGTTGGTCTGATACAGCGCGGAGACCAATTGACCATCCCACGCAGCTATGCGCCAGTACAGTCTCGTTCCATTCCAGATGGCTATCTGGAGATACGAACTGGGATCACCGCCCATGGAGTAGTCACCGGTGGATGGGTCATCAGGGCCCCTCCAAGCAAAGAGGCGCTTGCAGGGGTCGGCGATGTTGCTCAACGGTAAAGACATGTTGGGGAGGATGGTGTCGGTTGCGTGGTGGAAGCTCTGCCATATCTCAGTGCCGTTCGGCAACCGGACGACCAAGTTCCCGGAGTCAAGCAGAATAGCAGCAGTTCCGGCGTCTCCAGTGGTGATGTTTTTCATGGTTCTCCAAAGAGTGCGGCCTTCGGAGTCTGACAACACAAGGTCAGAACTGTTGGTCACAACCAGCTTCCCGGACAAATTGGTAGTGATTGGGTTGTTGCGGTTGGCGACCCACACGTATCTGCGCACAGGGATGTTGTTGTACCATATGCCGAGGTATGGTTTTGCAGTTGAGTTTGTTGGGGAGAAGAAACCAAGAGCAAAGATGCCACCATTCGAGATGAGCTTGTCGCTGGGGGAGAGTGGCTTTGCAGGTGTTAGGCGGTCATCGGATTTGCATAAACAAATCAAGAGCAGGAGGGTAAAAACAGGGATGGAAGTCATGCCCATTGGGTCTTCTCTTGCATATGCTTGTGAAGAGCACAGGAAGGAGATCGTATGAAGTAATGAAGATGCTTAGGAATTAGGATTGTTTGCTTGGACAATTTGGCCCCAAGAGATAGAATCTAGAATGTGGAAATGAACAGTAATCAGACTTTTCTATGTGGCTCGTCTGTAAGACTGTAAGTCTTTACGGGAATTTTCCAAGGGGTGTGCGTGAGCCGATGCTGACACCATTCGCTGCAAGAAAAAATGCAGATTTCAGCATCGCTGCCTGCCGGTCTATGAAAGGAAGCGTGGGTTTGGACGTACAAGTACTGTTGGATACTAATCTTGACATATTCAGCTAGAATTTGTTTGGTTAGTTTTTTATGTCCGAGTCGGTCGTTCCCTGCATGGCAAGATTATCTAGTCGTCCAAGGCCGTGTGTTCAAGTCCACAAAATCAGAGGGCTTGGCGACAAGATGGAGGAGTGCTATGTGGTAAGAAAATTCCTTCGTGCAGTCTCTGGCAGATTCCTACAAATCGTCTCCACCATTGAGCAAGTCGGCAACCTCAAGGTGATGAGACAGAGGAGGTGATCGGTTGCTTGAAGGCACACGAAGTATGGATTAAGAGATACAATAGCGGTGGAGAAGAACACCTACTTTTGACGCGCGCCGAGTGGGAGGCCCAATCGTCGAGGCGCGACGACGAGGGCTCCTCTGGTGGCTCAAAAGGCGATGATCGACGAGGCCACAAGAATCGAAGATTTGACAAGGTAAAAGTGAGGTGCTATAATTGTAATGATTATGAACATTTCGTTTCAGAGTGCCACAAGCAGAAAAAGGCAAAAAAAGCGCTCCTTGCTGACATTCAAAGTGACAACGAACCAGCTCTACTTTGACGCAGTCTCAAGTAAGAAAGTTGAGTCCAAGACGTTGAAGAGGAGTGTTCGCTGTCCTATGTTGAGTCCGTCAAAGTCGACTCCGGGGCATTGAAGAGATGCGTTCGCCATCCAAAGTCAAGTATGTCATAGATGTAGGATCGAAATATACTAATGTAGCAATCAGAGGGGGGGTGAATGATTGCGCGGAAGCTAAAATCAAAATTTTAAACTTTTCAAACACCCCAATTGAAACTCAAATTGCTTGGAAATCAGTTTATGCAGTTGGGAAACCAATAGACCAGTCTGAGCGACCAGTAGATCACTTGGGTGACCAGTTTGGGCACTTGGGCGACCAGTAGAGCACTTGGGCGACTAGTTTGGCACTTGGGCGACCAGTTTGGTACTTGGGCGACCAGTTTGGGCGACCACGTGAGCAACCTGGGCGAGCAGACCGATATATATTCACTAAAATAGAAATTCCAGAAGATCCCACTATTGGATTGATCTTAAAATTTAACTGTAGAAACTAGACTCAATTCTAAAGCTAACAAAAAAAGAATCAAGTCGATCGGATCTACGGATCTAAAGTTACGATCTTCGCAAGTTTGGGCGAGCAGGTTGGGCGACCAGGCTAGCGATCAGGCGACCACAAATTACTGAAGATCTAACCGTTGGATTGATGTGAAATTTTAACTGTAGAAACTAGATTCAATTATGAATCAAACCCAATAAGAATTAATCCGATCGGATCTACAGATCAAAAGATATTACCTTCACAATTGAACTAATGCAGCACAGGACGAAGAAACGTGACTTAAAAGCTACGACGGACCAAATTCCAGAGAAGACAATTGTTGATGTTCAAGAGATCTAATTTTCTAGTCGCGCACTGTATAACTTCAAGCCTCATGCATTCATGCACGAAAGAACAACTAGCGTAACAATTAACTAGTCGCCGCCGCCAGCCAAGATGTCTTCTATCTTCAAGCTGTCGAGAACAAAACTTCTAGCCACACGCCAAAAGCAAATCACAGCCGCAAGAAGTAGCTCTCTAGAAGATTGATTTTTATTTTATTGTCTAAAGTACTCCAACACAAGAGTACAAACCTTAATACCTGACTCCCTGAAATAAACAGGGGACACCTCCCCTTATTTACACAGAGCAAACATAACGAGATTGAATACAACTCCACTTCCAACATGAAAAGAGTTCGTATCTATCTCTACTTGGCCCAACATGACCAAAACCAAAACCTTGCATGCATGATCAGCCCACCTGCTGCACATACGTGACTAACCAGCCTTCATGTGCATGTTCTCTAGCCCGAACGTCCCGCATGACATCCTTGACCACCAAGACCTCGATTCCTCCTTGAACCTAATCCCGAACCTCAGTTCCTCCATGAACCTAGTTCCGGTCCCGTCATCGACCACGTTCGCCCTCGAGCAACACTTGCACATGAATAAACAAGAAACAGATTCGAGCACAAGTCCACGACTTGACTCAAAGTCAATCCATACAACCACTCACATGAGTGCATTGCATCAAGCAAACTCTATCATGCTATCACCAGCATGATAATCATCTCAACATAGCACATGCACAAGCACCACACATGCCATAACCAAAATCACTTTACAATGCCAATTTCACCATTCAACCAATTTTTCATCACATGATCTCACAGTAGATGAATCCGGGATGTTGAGAAGATGTATTCTCCATCCTATATCAAGAATATGAGTTGGGCAAATCGTAGTTGAGTCCAATTGCCTCAATAAGTAAGAGAGGTATGTCAAGATTAGGGGGTGAATGTTGGATACTAATCTTGACATATTTAGTTAGAATTTGTTTGGTTAGTTTTTTGTGTCCGAGTCCATCGTTCCTTGCATGGCAAGATTATCTAGTCGTCCAAGGCCGTGTCGTTCTCGGGCGTTGCATGCATGGCAAGCAAGAGTCCATTGTTGAGTCTGTTCGGTTTGCAGCCTATCCGATTAGAAGTAAGAGACGGCTGATTTGTATTGCTATATAAGCATGATCTGTATACTTGTTTGAGAGCAAAAAATCGGAAAAACGGTGTTTCAATTTGAAACATCACAAATTGAAAAAATTTCTTCTATTATCAACACTAACGAGGGCTTCTGTTCCAACAAGTACTACAGAGGAACACGAATAGGAAGGAGCTAAACAACAGGTTACCGTCAGGTGGAGCTCGACGAGGCTGCCCGACGACGTGGTAGGCGGAGTGGCGCACTGGCCGGCATTATTAAGGTCATGTCAGGCAGCCCGTGAGCGGGGTTAGAGGCGGCGGCGGCGTGGCGAGTACGACAAAGTCGAAGCGTGGGTGGGAAAGGGGAAGGTGTACCAATGGGAAAAAAATTCGTGGAGGAGGTATGCAAACTTAACTCTATGCATCTCCACTCCGATGGATGCCACGTGTGCATCTTGTCAATCTCAATCATTCATTTAATTTCTCACTCCACCCCACCTTTGATTTCTCACTCCTCCAATTAATGACATTGTTGGTTAGGTGGGGTTGAGATTTAGCTAGATGGACACGTGGCATCTATAGAAGTGGGGATGCACATGATTAAATTTGCATACCTCCTCCACAGAATTTGTTTCCGTACCAATGTGGGGAAAGAGATTTCTTGCGCTGACATGTTGGGAGTACACAAACATTTGTTTTAACCGCTACCGTCATATAAAAGCCTTAGTTTATTTGGATTTACCCCTAAGGTACTAAATCGACCTTGGTTCTGATGGTAGTCACGGTCTTATGGGGGTAGACTTGTTCTTCTAAATTCTGTGCTTAGTAGTCTTCCTATGTTTATGATGTCTATCTTTGAAATTCCCAAGGGTGTTTTACAAAAGCTTGATTTCTATCGGTCTAGGTTTTTTTGGCAAGGAAATCATGATAAAAGAAAATACCGTCTTGCTAAGTGGAATATCCTATGTCGTCCTAAAGATCAAGGAGGACTAGGTATTATTGATCTAAAAATTAAGAATCAATGTCTTCTAAGCAAATGGTTATTTAAACTGTTGAATGAGGATGGAATCTGGCAGACTTTGCTTAAAAATAAATATTTAAGGTCCAAATGTTTGTCCCAGGTACATATTAAACCTGGGGATTCGCATTTTTGGAAAGGACTTTTAAAGGTCAAGGATGAGTTTCTGAAATGTGGATCCTTCCGGATTAGAGATGGTTCACAAACAAGATTTTGGGATGATACTTGGGTAGATTCATCGCCTCTTAAGGTGCGATTTCTAGCCTTTATCAAATTGTCCATCACCCACATGATCTTGTGGCTAAGGTCATGACTCAGATGCCCCCAAATCTTAATTTTCAAGATCATTACAAGGGGATAAATTGAGGGCTTGGTATAATCTTGTTGCAAAATTAGCTAATTGTCACTTCTTGATGGAAGGATATTTTTCACGGGGTCTTCATAGACATGGGCGAGTTCTCTCAGACGTTCTATGTATGGCTATTTTATGAATCAGGGTTCTCCTTTTGCCAGTAAATTCATTTAGAAGTTGAAACTTCCTTTAAAGATTAAAATTTTCCTCTGGTATTTACAACGAGGAGTTATTCTAACAAAGGACAATTTAGCTAAAAGGAATTGGAATGGGAATCTAAAATGTTGTTTTTGTCATTGTCATGAAACAATAAGACATTTATTTTTTGATTGTCATCATTCCAAAACTATATGGCGTCTAGTGCATCTTGCTATTGGTTTAGCACCATCGAAATCTATGACCCATATGCTTGGTTATTGGTTAAGTGGCCTTGAGAAGGGTGTAAAGAAGCTGATTTTTGTGGGCGGTGCTGCCATATTATGGGCTATTTGGTGTACACGCAATGATCTAATATTTGCGAACAAACAATATTCTTCTTTCTTGCAGGCTACGTTCAGAGCAACTCACTGGTTGCGGTTTTGGGCCCTATTGCAGTCTGAGGACAAAAGGGAGGCCATTCGACTGGTTTACAATGCATTAGAGATGGTGGCCTTGGAAATTTTTGCCAAGAATGGATGGAGATCAAATTATAGAATTTGTTGTTAATTTTTCGCACCTATTGTACTTTTTCAATAACGATAAACGGTTGGGATATCTGTAAGAACTCGGCTGTGTGCTATTGCAGAGGCCGGATTTTAATCCTTTATCTAAAAAAGTGGTAGTGCGGTATTTTGTCCCACCGAGCTTAATGGTCTATTTATTTTTACTGTAGGTTCTTTAAAATCGATTTTAGATTGTGACTATGGAGAAGTTAATTCTGGATTTTATGATGATATTTAATGGGTAATTACTTGAAATTTTCAGTGGCATTTTCATATTTGTATTCATCAGAATCCACAAAAATACATATGAAGTGGATCGTGAATTCTAGTGTATATATGTGGGCTGGATTATAAGAATCAATTCTTAGAATTAGATTGTTTGTTTTTTATTCAGTTTTTGGGGTTAGAATCTAGAATCAATAGTAAAAACAAACAGACCCTAAGTATCATAAGTAATAAGTAGCTTATCTCTGTAGTGGAAGCAGTGCTGACTAAGTTTCAAATTTTATTTTCGAATCATATCTTGGGTGGCTGAAATCCGAGATTCCGATGAGATTTTGGAATTTCGGTTGAAATTCAAAAACTAAAATTTAAATACAATATTTTTTAGGAACCCTAAACCAAAATTTTAGTAATTTTCAACCTCTGTGAAATGGCCCCCTGAAGCTAAAAAATAGAGAAAAATATGAAAAAATGATGCAAGCATTTATTTACATTTTCTATCTATTTGAATGCAAAATACTAAGTATTTGCACATAAAATTCCTAAGTTATGGTTTAGGGCTTAGGTCAAAACACATCATTTTAATGTTGAAATACAAGTTATGGTTTAGGTTTTAGGCTGAAATACAAGTTAATGTCAAAATACATCATTTAAAGTCGAAATCTAAGTTATGGTTACATAATTTGTATATGTATTTTTTTAAACTTTTCATATGCATTCCTCATAAAAGGCATTACAATTCGTCACAAAAAATTGGTACGAATCCCGGTCCAAAAAAATGAAAACCGGTGCAAAAAGCCGAAATCTTGGAGGTTTTTTACCGAAATTATTGTAGCAACCCTAATTTTCAAAAAAAATTATCCTACTGAGATTTGGAATCTCAGCCCCGGCCGAAATCCGAAATTTCGACCGAGATTTCTGAAATCTCATGAGATTTGGATCCCTGGTGTTGACGAGTCTATCGGTGTTTTTATGGACAGAAGGAATTTAGATTTGCAATTTTCTTTAGAGAAGGCTATAGATGAAAAAAAAATATTGACAAAGCGCGCCGAACAGGCGGAAGCTTCCGCCGTTGCGAGCTCGATCATCTTTTGCCGTCGCCCGTCAAAGCATCACCATACAGCCGCAGCCCATTGGCTTGCATTGCCAGTTGCCTACGTCCGATCCCGGATTTTTTTATTTAATATTTATTTTAAATCTTTTTTTTAAAAAAATCAACGGATTTTTTTTTTGCGAAAATAGGCCCCTGTCGCCCGGATATAAGGCGATCGCCTCATATTCGGGCGATAGGGAACTGGATGTAAAAAATACCATATGATTACTACCATACATGTTTCGTAATATGGTGCATTTTTTACAGTGTTTTTTACGATCAGGTCCCTATCGTGCCCCATATCCAGACGATAGGGCCTATTTTCGTAATTTTTTCCATTGATTATTTTTGAAAAAAAGATTTAAAATAAATATTAAATAAAAAAATTTCCGATCCCGTGCCTGTCGCCGTGCGGCGCACCGGGCATCACATGATCCGCAGGTGCCTCTGGGCTGCGCAACTTCCGCCGTTCCGCGTGACGCGGTGGAGTTTGGGGCCTTCCCCGCTTCGCTTCCATTTGTTAGCCGGCCTTCACAACCAACGGTGGGCTGACACCGGTTTAGGATCTTTGTGCTGCGCGTCATTTCATGGCGGGCCCAGGTGAATGAATATTCGGCCTTCTGTTGCGCAAGGAGCCGCCTGTACCATGAACAAGTTCAGCGTTCAGCGTCACGAGAGAGAGAGAGAGCTATTGAGAGAGAGAGCAAATGAACTAGCAGCATCGTCTCAGGGAACACTTTTGCGCTT
>JAYEVE010000702.1:0-99541 GCA_036346375.1 Guadua angustifolia | reverse complement strand
GCCGCCTACTGAATCATATGAGCATATCGGCTGCGTATGCCCACAATTGAAATGTCTGAGAGAACATGCCATGGTTTGATTCTGACTCTGCGTACCTTTATGACAAGAGCCACGACACCGGTGAGGATGAGGAGATAGTCTCCGACTCCAACAGCGTTGGGTATCCAGAGAAGCTCAATGTCGAAGCTTTTGGGATAGCCAAGAATATGCAAGGGTTTCTTCAGATCATGGGTAACCAGCTGACCAACAAGGGGGTGGATGCCATCCTTGAAAGCTGCCCTCACCTCGAGTGCCTCGACCTCTACGATTGCTGTTCGTGCAAGTCGACGATCGCCTGTGGCGCGCGCGCGGAAGAAAAGTAGCTTTTGGCTGAGCGGTATAGCTAAAGAGTGTAAGTGTGAAGAATGTAGGTTGGAAATGAGGGTGAGAGAGAAACGGTTTTGGATTTTTATACTTAGGCTCTATTTAGTTGAGTTCTAGATCTCAGCTTCACCTTAGATATGGAGTTTGTAGACTAAAATAAAGTGAATTAAGTTTATATTTTTAGTCTAAAATGTAAACAAGATGACATATTTAAATACTCTTAATATACCCACAGCTCCAACTCTATAAATTTCTGGAGTTAGGAATACCCTATTGCACCAATTTCACGGATTTTGGTGGAGCTAGAGTTGTGCCAAACACCCCCTAGTAAGAAGGGATAATTTTCTTCAACTTTAGTGGCAAAAATAGGAATACAATCTATTGAAGCTGTGAAAAACTATTACAGACCTCAACTTCTACTAGTACAAATAGACCGTTGGCTTTTGGTTTCGAACATAGAAAACGGCTGTCTTTAGATAAGAGACGCCGAAGCTCCTCCAAAGAGGATAAAACACGTCAGGTTTCCAAATGTCTCGTGCAGTAAGCACTGCCCCCGAATTTCGTACCATTGGAGAGTAAAAGGAAAGGTCCTCTCTTATGATGATTGAGGGTGATATATGTGGGATGATGCTGCACGGTGCGAAGAAGATTACTGTGAGATGGACTAAGTCTACTATTCTGACCCATCGTCAGACGGCTCTGAACCTGATTTGACTCCCTGCAACCCTAACTCCTACTGTTATTATCGTGACTATTATTCTCTGTGATTAGCCTTGATGGTAGTTACTGATTTGGGATGCAGTATGTACATTTATATTAGCCTGAAGTAGCTATTTTGGTGTATTTAACAATAGTGAATTGCAGAATGATCTTACAGGGTATAATATGACTTTCTTCCTCCTCAATCCATCACTGAATTCTGAGCAAGTTTCCACTAATGCATTCTAGTTCTTTTCTTTCTCCCTTTTCAGAATACCCATAACCAGGCCCGTCTAAGGCCCAGCGCAAGTGGGCCGACCGCACAGGGCCTCCAAATTTTTGGAGCCTCCAGCATATGCTGCACTACACTACTAGGGAATAGGCTATCACAATCGGTTTCAACCGGGTTTTACAACCGGTTTTGGAACCGCTTGTAAGCAATCGCTTGTGATACTCCAGACAGTATCACAAGCGATTTTATAACCGCTTGTACAAGTCACTTAAAAAGAGAAATAATATTGTGAGGAATGGGATTCGAACCCACAACCTCCTCACCCCTCCTCGTGACCCATACGTCATGCGTTAGAAATTGGCTTCTACAAGTGGTTCGTATTCCCAACCGCTTGTAGAAGTCTACAACCGGTTGGGGACACGAACTTCTACAAGCGGTTCGTGTCCCCAACCGCTTGTAGAAGCTCTCTCCTGGCTTGTGGCTATTGAATCGCTTGTAATGTACTATCACAACCGGTTCCAAATGAACCGGTTGTAGAGGTACCGCTTGTGATGCTCGTTTTTCTAATAGTGCTACTATGGTCTGCCAAGGTTGCCGAGTTCTAACGCATGACGCATCGTATTCTGCCGATTCCGCGACTCAGTCGCCGTCCGCCGAGGCGTGATCGCCATTCGCTAGCAGTAGCAGGTCAGCGCCAACGATCCAGCTGCTTCTACCCTGCCGGTCGGTCGGGCCTAATTTATTTAATTATTCATCGCAGGCCGCCGCCCGCCAGCACCAGCAAAGACCACCGCATCGATGGCAATATCAAGATCGAGCTTGTCGCTTGCGTGTTGCACCCAGTGCCATAAAAGTGCGTGGCTCTGACCGACTCCATGACTTTATCCATGATTTTGGTTCATTCAATTATTCAATATTTTATTTACACAATGCTAAGCCTAAATTATCTTATATGGTCTGTAGTTCTGTACTAGTTCAATTATTCAAATCACCGATCAATTTTAAGGTGAATATTTCTTGCCTTGCCCCTTGGAATAAATGATATTCTGGCAACAATTGTTAGATTGGCAACAATTGCACTTGAAAATGATGTTCTGGAGAAGATTAAATATGAAGATATAATTGAAGATTTCATTTCGAAGAACACCAGGCACATGATGCTTTTTACTAGAAGTTAAAAAGATATCGGTAAGAAAGATTCAACTTTTACTCTTTTAACATTAATACCTATTGTAGTTCTAAATATTAGGAAAAAAACGTATAGTTATATAATGGAATCACATTTTGGTTATTTGTATTTCTCTAATATAGGACCCTATTTTGTGTTTCGCACCAGATCTCAAAAACTTATGTACAGCCCTGCCCATAACTCACCACGAGAAGCTACAAATAGGAGTCATTAAACACATTTTTATCCATCTATTTTTAAATACCAAGGCTACACACTACACATCAGTTGCTTCAGAATAAGGGCGCAAAGCCGCAAATGGAGCTAACAACATTTAGGTAGTCACAAGGTTTTTCTAATACATGGTGATTCCCAGAATTTGTTCTGGATTCTGGAACAACTAACTGGCTTTTAGATAATAAAAAGTGTGTGCATGAAGCTTTTAAAAATGTATCATTTATAAATCGAATCAAAGGATCAATGAATAATCAGACAATTTTGCTAGTGACAGAAATACAGCATGGAAACAAAAGAGATAAATCTCTTATCCAGATCTGCTGAATTCCATCAGTCACAATAACAAAATTTTATCAAGAAAAACATGCATCCAAGCTTTGCAGTTTCAACTTTTTTTTTATTTGACCAAGAAGCACATGACCACAGATCTGTTAAGGATTCTGCTGTCTGCTGGCATGCTTATCCAATATTTCATTTTTGCTTCACTTTGTTCTCCCGATGAGCTTTCGAGCAAGATCTTTGAGTGCCTGTCTCGAGATCAGCATGACTTCGTCCTTGCTCTCAGGAAGAGCATCAATTGTGTCTGCTGCCAGTTTGGCGTGTTCAGTAGCAAGTAACCTTGTCCTCTCAATTCCCTCACTTTTTGCAAGGTATTCAAGGGCCTGCAATGCAAAAAGGAGCACTCCTGAAACCACACTAGCAAAGTTTCGAACATTTCACAAACCCAAATATTTGGAGGATATTGCTAGAAAGAAAAGGAAATGCAGTTTCAATTCTAACAGCATCAACATTTTAGGGTCATCAAATCCTTGTTCTACAATCTCACGCAGTTGGGGAACTCTTCCATTGCAAACAATATGGGAGCTGTCACGATTCCCTGTTCATATAAGGCATATGTCATTCCTTGCACATTCACATCTGAAAAAATAAATTCCCCAGAAAGAAATATTTGCAACATGATATAATGAAAGTTTTGTCCTAATTAAATCGCAATGTATTGAGATATACCCCAAAAAATCAAGGCCGGTGCCTAAATGAGCACACTAGTCATAGCATAATAACTCAAGTGGAATAATCAGTCAATAAAAGTAATGTAAACATTTAATATGAAAATGACCAAGAGTATTGATCTTACTTGATGGATATCAGACAAGGAGCCCTTGCCTAGTGAAGCTGATGTGCCTGTGAAATCAAGGATGTCATCGATCAACTGATATGCTATACCCTGGCAGGCGATTGTAGAACATAGGTCATATTAGCAGTTCACTGTTAGCAAGAAAAGCAGCAGATATCGGTATGGAAAAATAAAACAAACCAAGTGTCTTCCATACTGATAAGCAAGCGCTGCAACTTCCGCTGTTTGGCCAGCAAGAACCGCAACAGCTTTGCAACTGTTGGAAATCAACGCGGCTGTCTTGTAGTATGTCTTCTGCAAATAATAATCCATGCTGTACGTGCATTCATGATTTAAGTGTCAAATTAATTAAAAGACCATAAATAAGTGTTAGATTGTCATGCAATTGATTATTACAGTTTAATGAACCCATCTTACATTGCTTTCTTCTTCCTTTGACTAGAACAAGGCTACCTCAAGTTTTTATGTTGACACTAGCACAAGTTATCTATTTAAATACGATCGGTATAATTATAGTAGTATTGCACACTGCTTTGGATTAGATGGTGTTGTTGAGAAATTAGACATTTTCCAGATTAAATCCTGAATATAAATCATGAACAGCATCACAGAAACTAGCATGTATATCTCTAACATACTAGATAGCACGAACATCATTATCATCTTGATAGACATGATTAGCCACGAGATTAAGACAGATTGAACGTACTGATCAGAAGAGGATGACGGCGCGTTGCGTTGCGGTTGCGGTGTTGATGTAGTAGATGCGGATGCAGTGTTGACGAGGTCGACGTTGGTGACGGCGCGTCGCAGGAGCCGCTGGCTACGACGACGTCCAACAGCAGGAACAGGAAGACGAGCCGTGGTGACGATCTTGAGCAGTCGCGCGGAGCGCTTCCTAAAAACCTTATTCGCCCTCTCCCGGTGCAGGATCTCGAAGACGAAGGGTTCCGGAGACCTGCTCTCCCGATTGCAGATGCACGTCGGCGCTCGGGATGGAGAAGATTACGACAATGGCGGCGGCAATGAGAGGTGGCAAAAACCCTAACAATGTGTGCTATCTCAGATTCCTCTACACAGTGCACGACGCAAGATTTATAGGGTTACTCGTAATCAGGACCTAACGTGACTCGAGGACGCGTGCCACGATCGGAGTCCGTGATCTCATACCGCAAACGCGACTATCCCAAGAATAAATCGCAAAGGAGGTCTGCGCCTGCCCATGAGGCGAGGCGAGGCGAAGGCGCGTGTGGGGCCTTCTCCTTTCTCCCACATGGTTCTACCATGGTGAAACACACTCCACTATATAAACTAGTGTTCACCACTTTAGGTTAGCAATGTGGGACTATTCATAGTGCACATGCCTCCTCATGAGTGGGCTTTTGAGATTTTCTAGGAATTATTTGTCTCAATTAGGTGGGCCAAGCCCAAATAATCCAACAGGTGTTTGATATATATAGGGGCTGTTTGGTTGGCTGCATCCAAAGAGAATTGCATCTACAGATACAAAAAACACTTGTTTGGTTGGCTGCACGAGGGGTGAAGCCTGTCCCTTGAGATGCAATTGCATCCGCAGAGCCAGGCTGTGGGGAAACGTAGACTTTGGTCGTTTCTTGTGGGCCTGGCCGGTGGGATGCAAGCTGGGGTGTATACATGGCATGGGGAGGCACATAAACAGTCAACCAAACACATTCTCTCCATTCTTCTCACAGTCTGGCTCAACTCATGCACTCAACCAAACACCATCCCTTTGCATCTACGCAGCCTGGCTCTCACTAGCCTGGCTGACTCGTACGAGCCAGGCTGAGGTGAGAAGGCAACCAAACAGCCCCATAGATGATATCATAATGCAGTTAGTAATATGCATCACACACACCTCAACCTTATCAAAGTTGGTCAGTAACAATGTTTTTCTCAGGTTCCTTGTGTGCTCCATCACTAGTACAACTCCACTCAGAATAGCTCGATGCTAGACAATGAGAAAAATGAATTGGATATCTACCTGCAGCGTTGTGCTGGAGTTATTGTCATCTGCATAAGCTCACCAGTTACAAGGTTATTGAAAGCAGTTGCAAGTAACAATACAACCTGCAGTGAGAAAATGGACAAAGATAGGGTCGGTATCTTGATGCGAAAGATCCATACTGGAAAGCGATTGATAAAATCTGACATTGAAATTAGTAGAGAACGATGCAGGGTGTCATGACAGCTCACATGCTAAAAATAAACTGGTTTTGCTCTATGTGATTTTTATTGATTATCAGCATTCATAGTTCACTTTATTCTAGCTAGCATCGCAAACAGAATTGAACAAAGATGGAACAGAAATTTTGGGCTATGAAACAACGCATAAAAAGTCACACCTCAGTATTTTCAAGAGACGCGGCAGCAGAAAATGCCCTAAAAAGTAGAAAATCACCTGCCAACACTGCAAGCTGGAAGGTAGCATCAGTTTTACTAATTATTTGGAAGGTACTTTTAAGTATAGAGAACAAGATATAATTTGGCTAGCAGTTTGCAAAGTCGATAGATTGCCTTGGCATTCCTCATATTATTTCTTTTAGGACACAGTCCGTACTTATGAGAGCAAGATGTGTTGAACAAAGAGACATAACCATTTTGATTGTTTATTTTCAGAAGTATGAAGCAGAAAATAAAACAGATGGCCTTGCTTGCACATAAAAGACTACAAGAGATTGATGATTTTTTTTTTATTTGTGAACTACTAAGTTCAATTGGAACTACTGAACAGAAGCCTTATCGAATTGAATTCCACCTGCTTACCCACCCATATTTAATAAGATAGCTACTTTTCAAATTACCTCTTCCAGATTTCTAACTCCATTCAACAAAACATGATCAGATTAACTGCCAAACTATATTGTTTGTTGTAAATAAGGTAAGATATTAGCTATTAGAGACATATTATTCCATTACCTTCAGTCCCACTGCAGAGTTCAGTGAGGCCATACCACGCCTGGTATCAGCATCATCCAGAACATCATCGTGGATAAGGCTCGATACCTCAGATGCCAAAGTAGAAGACAAATACTGAAATAAATAATCGTTAAAGTTTTAGTGAGTTAAATGAAATAAGACGGCCATGATGTGTACATGAATCATTTCGGTTATCTCAGCGACACGCATATGTCTTGCACGAAGCTCATTCTTTGAACCAACAATTGGGCCAGATATGTCCATTCTTATAGCTGAGGCCATCAATAATATAACCTGAGGCATCAATAACTTACAATGATGAAATCGGCACAAGTGCATCATATATACTTATGTGTGTTAGAAAACAGCATCATGTCTACAGTTTGATGACAAGATACTTTATGACACCCTTAAGTCTGGGCTTACAGCAGGACATGTTCTTTTCCCTTCAGCTCCAGCTCTGAAGAAGTATCCAGCTGCTGAAGTCAGTTCAGGTACCTGCAATCATAATGTTTGTCATGATACAATATAATTTGTTAAGGTTTAATTCAAGATAAGTGTGTGGTTAGAGCATGCACCTCAGCAACCACCATTGAGCGCAATCTATTTGTGATTTCAGACACTTCATCTTTAATCAGTGCAAAGGGGTCTAGCAGCTCCTACTATCCAGAAAAAGAAAAAGTTTCTGTTAGGAGATCAGAGTGTTGTGCAAATGTACATTGAAGACCTTTCATTTTCTGCTGCAGAAGAATAAAACAATGAACAAAGTATCATGAGAGGAGTTTTATCTCTACCTTAGCTATTGACCCTGCTTCACCATAGGGATGGTGCCTTGTGCTGTGAAAATAACACGAATTCCAATGAAATCTTTCTCCATAGCAGACATTCTGTGAAGCTATAAGGTGATGTCAAGTATGCAAAATTAATGAATTTGTGACACTAGAAGCATTAGACTTGCATTGCATTCATATATGTGGGTTAATTCGAATGAGTAATTGAAGGGCAATGTAAACATAACCAGCCTCATGTTAACTGTAGAACAATCTTTCAGCACGTAGGGATGGATTGGCAGATTGCCAGTAGCCAACTACGCCAAAGAAATCAATAAATTCGAGATCCCTAAGTCTATCTTGTCATGTTGTCATCACCGCGACGGAAGAACGGAAGTACCAGTCACCTGTATTGAGGAAGAAGCGGAACAACAGAGTTGGCGGGAAGACCATCGTTTTGGCGACTGAGTAAGTGGCATCGAAGGGCGGAGATTAGCAGGATCAGTAATCACCGAAGCATCCAACGGCAGAAGAGAGCAACGCAGTAATTACGAGCTGTAGAAGAAAAGGGCGTTGTCGTTTTCAGGCGGCAATTAGAGTAATTGTGTCCAGGCGGTAAAAGTGAAAGAGATGAGTTGTAATTCGGGCAAGGGAGTATAAATGGGTTGTTGTAATGAGTTGTAGACAGCTTTTGATTGACATGAGAAATACGAAAACTCCTTTCTTCCTCCTGAGTTCTCTTTTCCCCTTTCTTCCATCCTCTAGAGTTCTCTCCTGTGTTTGGTGTTATTGAGATTTCATCAGCGACAGGTCTGCTCACGCCCTGAATCCTTCAGAGGCAACGGGTGGTGACAATTGGTATCAGATTCGTGTTTGATCCTACCTTGAGCTGTGTAATTCCAAAAGAGGGTTGGGGAACTCGGAATCGATTACGTCGATTCTGATTGATCCCTGTAAAATTCCAGGATATTTGGTTGGCTCGGTTGGAATCACGCACCACGGCGCCTCCAAAGCCTTCGGTGCAGACCTTGTTCGTCCTCGACGCGATGGGAGAAACATCCAAACGATCGGAGGAGAAGTTGGATGCTATCAAGGAGATTCACGATTTGCTGTTTGCTCAAGTCGGAACAATGGATACAACGCAACAACAATTGGTGGCCAGAACTGAATTGACCGCACAAGCTGTGGAACATCATGCTAAGGAACAGCAGCTTTTATTCAAGCAGATGGAAGCAACCGGGCAGGCGGTGGCGAGGTTGACGACCGACCGGATGTTTGATCGATCTCGGCATGGAGAAGGTCCTATACTTGAGCAGAATCGCGCGTTGTTTACACCGTCCGTTCCAGGACCGCGTGTCCGTTCAGATGAGGACTTACATTCTTTGTCGGCTACCAAAAATAGTAGTAGTTATTTGGCCGATGGTCAGGGCTGCTCGGGCGCAAGTGTTCGTGCTCAGAAGGAAATGGCTGGGGCGGGTAAGGGTCCTTTGCCGAAACTGTCATTTCCGCGATTTGATGGGGATAATCCCAGAATCTGGAGGGACAAATGCCAGGATTACTTTAAGATCTTCGACATTCCTGAATCTCTGTGGGTGACAACGGCAACACTGCATCTCGATGGAAATGCTGCTCGATGGTGGCAGGTGTACAAAACTAAGAATGAGTGGGGTGAATGGGAATCGTTTGTGGATGCAGTTGAGCGTAAGTTTGGTGCCTTCGATCATCGTAGACTTTTGAGCGAGCTATTGGACATTAAACAAACCGGCATGGTGGAGGATTATAAGACACATTTTGACGGTTTAATGTATGATATTTCTATTTACAATCCTCATTATGATGAAGAGTTGTTTGTATCTAAGTTCGTGAATGGATTGAAACCGGAATTGAGGGATAAGGTCCAAGGGATGATACCGAGTTCGGTCGACCAAGCTGCGTTGTTAGCCAGAATCCAGCAAGACATCAAAGAACGCAGTAAAGCTTGGAAAGCCAAACTGGCTGGTGTGCAAAAGGTGGATCAGTCTTCTGCCAATGGCAAGATGGCACAAGGCGAGCTATGGAAAGCTCGCCAGTTGAGAGATTATCGTCGCACTAATGGTGTAACGGACCGCCCTTTTTAGGGGGGTGCGTATAAATACCTTCACAGCTACCCAGGAATTTAGCTGTAGGTAACCAAGTGTACATTGCTAGACAGAGAGCAAATGCAAATGCTTTATAGATAAATTAAGGGCCTAACGGCCAGAGTTTTACAAAAGGTGCGGCAGGCACCAGATACATTACCAAAAACGACCACAGGAAAGGCTTGAGCAGATAGATCAAGGCCTTCAAAACCAAATAACGTCGCCATCTACGTCCTTCTGAGACTCGTCATCTTCTTGAATTTCTAAAAGATAAGTTTAGGAGCAGGGGTGAGTACACAACCGTACTCAACAAACCACACGGAAATTCTGAATATTACATGCACGGAATTTCAAGGAATTGGCATAAGTTTAAATATTTGGTGGATGCATGAACTAGGATTAAGTATAGTACAAAAGAAACATAAATCAATCAATCATTATCATCATCACAACACCACCACTGATTTTAACAAAATCCAGGTTACGGCAAATTTATTGATCAAAACTACTCAAGCTCAGTTACCGGAATCACCCGAAATTAACCCAACTTCATTAACCGGAAGCACGGCGTATTCGAATACCATTTAGATCACTCTGCAGAGCTACTCAACTTTACCCACAAGATATCTACGGTCGTTGATGCCACTCGAGGTGAACATGCAACTTTTATGCATGCGGCCGGACCGAGATGAACATAACCTTTCATTGAATTCCCCCTCTTTAGCTCCTACCCAGTAGGCGGTGCAAATCCCCAGTTTCCAGCGGCCCACTTGGCCAAAGTGGACCTACTTGAGCTGACCAACTGAGGAATCCTACTGTTGTGAAAACCGCCGAATGGCCGCACCATTCCATTTCACCCCTAACCTCAACGCGCCCCATTCCTCCAACACAAAATGGCGGTCCACCTGTAGGCATTCCAAGGGGAAAGACAATATACCGGGCTACGTGGATCATGCCAACAAAGCTGACCACCCAACTTGTGGTTGAGAGGGTTCTGAGTTATTTACTTTGCCGAGGGGTTGATCCTTAATTGCCGAAGACAAGCCCGACACACACCGCACCACCGGTACCTCCCGTACCCTTTCCACACCACACTGGGCTTATCATCGGTTTGGGGATTGGGCCAGCATCCACCTTCCGTGGTCCACCCAATACTGTCCCCCAAACCGTAGCAGATTTTATAAATGTGCCCCGATTCAAGACTCGGGGGTTTTAAACAATAAAAGAAGAACAACGTTTATTAATGTGGCTAACCTACGGTAGTTCATTATTGATAACCTAGGGTTACAAATGAATATGGCGTACTCAACAGGGTTTTAACAAGGGAATGGGTTTAACTAGTCAAGTCTTTCCAAACTAGCTCCGTTTTAGATTTCTACTCTATTTACAGACAAATGCAGTAACTAATTACATACAGTAATTATACGGAATAATGGGATCAGACATGTTCAAGGAGTGTGGCTTGCCTTGCGAGGTTAAAGGTTCGACTAACGAGAGACGGTTGATGTCGTGTCTAACCCCAAATGGCTCTTGTTCTTGCGACAGCTCCAACGACTGCACCTGCTCCGAGGTTCGTGCCCACGGTTGCTCCGACGTCGAATCTAGCGCGAGAAAACGCAATCGATAAATAAACGAATAAAACAAAATAGAGAAAAAAGAATGAAAAAGAAATCAGAGAGAAAATGGCCGGAACGGAGTCCAGGGGCATTTTTGGAATTTTCTGGACTTGGTATGGCGAAACGGAGATCATTTTTGGACTCAGCGGCTCAAACCGGTTGAGAATATGTATTTTTGGCATTTTTGGATTTTTGGGAATTTTTGGGATTTTTCTGGGATTTTTCTCTGAATTTTAAATCGATTTTCGGATTTTCCTGGAATTAAAATTCGAAAACCGAAATAAAAAGAGAAATCAATTCTCGGGTGGTCAGACAAAGACTAGCGTTAAACCCACAAAGACGGGCCCGAAGCGGCGTGAGTGTCACTTGGCAAAATAGCCCACGGTTACCGGGAGGGGTGCTTGACAATTAGGCTCACCGGCACGATCGGGCAAGGAGCTGACGGCGAGCCACCTGGCAAGGATCGGGAGAGAAAGCGACCACCGGTCTCACAAGGTGGAGTCTGACGGTGGGGTGAGAAATGTGGTGACGACTGGGACCACACCGCAGAGATCAAGGAGAGAGGGCGAACGCAAGGCGGCGAAGAAGAAATAGCTTGCTGGGAAGATGAATCGCTGAAATCATGAACGGCTCGGGGCGTGAGGAATGGATCAAGGAGGGGGGGGACTTGCTGGGAGCTTGTAGGCGGGAAGAAATGGGGAGCGGGCGAGGAACCAAGCTAGCGACGAGAAGGAAGCCGACGGCGAAGAAGAGCTTCTTGGCAAGTGAGGGAATCACGGAGGGGAAGAAGAGTAGGAAAATGGGAGCGGAGTTTGGTGCGAACTCGGGAAAGAAGGAAGGGGCTCGGGGGAGCTTTTGTCGCCGAGAAACAAGAGGGGAAGCGCAGGCGGGAGCAGAGAGAGAGAGAGCAGCGTGGTTTATGGGCGTGGCGACAAGCTCGTGGCTTGGCCGAGGAGTTGACTCTGAGCCTTGGCGAGGGGGGTAGTCGGCGACTTACTTGATGTAATAATGGCGACGGAAAAGGGCTTGCAGGCGCACGGAAATGGCAAGCGGCGAGATGAGGGCGAGCAGAGGTGGCCGGGCTAAATCGGGGAAGACGACGACACTGGCGCAGTAAGCTAGGCGAGCGAGTGAAGCCGGGTTAGAAGGCGGCTCTTGGGCGAGGCACGTCGAAAAAAAAAAATCGGGCGAACGTGACGGAAGAAGGCTTGCAGTAGAGGAGAAGGCAAGGGTCAAGGCATCTTGTGGGGAAGAAGAACAGGAAGGAAAAATCTTTGGCAAGCAGGTGGGCCAAGAAAATGGTCCAAGGGAAAAAGGACAAAACCGCAAAGGGCAAGCCTCCCAAGAAGGAAAGCAACCAATTCGGGAAACTTTCTCGAAAAGGAAAGGAGAGCAAAAGAGGTTCAAATAAATTCAAAATATATCTGAAAAATATTCAAATAAAATTCAAGATAAAAAGGAAATGCTGAGTTTTGAAATTTTGGGGTGTTTCAACCTAACCCCCTTAAAATAAATCTCGTCCCCGAGATTTACTCTTTAGAGGACAAGTTGGGAAAAATCCTACTGCAATTCCGATTCCTTTTCTCAGGTGGTCTCCTCTAAAGTGATCTCCTTGCAATATTCTGAACCTTCTGACATTCTTGTTTCTGAGCTTCTTGTTTACTTTTCTCGTTGATCCGAATTGGTTTCTCACATAGACTAAGTTGTTCTGCGAGTTAATTCTTTCCAACTATACTTGGTCTATTGGTTGTTGTAGACCTTTCCTTCACTGGAAATGCGTGGGTCACACTGAGTTACTCCCAGTCTCGACGGTAACTCGTAGGCCACTTCTTCTGCTCTGCTTGCAATTCTGATATGGGCCAACATTTTTGGATGCAAGTCTTTTGTTAAACCTACAATCAGCGCCCTAGCTTGAGGCGTCGCTTTTAGTTGGGCCAAGTCTTTGACTCAAGAACCGATATCCTTACATTTGTTGGCCGTATAATTCTTTCGTCCCTCTTGTGCAGCATATATATATATTTCTCTTTTGACTTTCTTAGGGGCTTCTTTATTACGAACGATATGTAACCTAGAAAGTTACCTTTTTTCGACCTTTGTCCAATTTAATGGGGTTCCACACCTCCTGCCGTAAGGGCTCCAAAAGGTGACTTTTCCTGACGGATCTGATAGCAGTTATTGCAGGAGAATTCAGCAAATGGGTAAGCGGGTGGTCCAAGATGCCCTATGGCAATTGCCCTTAGCATGCCCTTCATGATCTGGGTAAACTCTTTTTCTGTTTGTCCGTCAGTCTGCAGGCTGTACTTAATTGTCAAGTTTGTCCCCCTTGTTTTACGTAGACACTTCTTAGTACTTGGGTGTTGATTTGTTTCCTTAATCTTGATAAAGTTTTCCTTGGGATTCCACGCAGCTCTGTTATTTGTGTGAAGTATAGTTCTGTTAATTTATTCTTATCGAAAATCTGCTTCCTGGGATTGAAGTGGGCTACTCTTGGTCAATCTGTCAGTTGTCATTGAAGTTGTATCAAATCCTCGTTGAGTCTTTAGGTTGTCTGGTGATGCAGTCTATTCTGATCTCGTCCGTTTCCTGTCTCGGATCGGAAGTGGTTGTAGTGGATTGGCGGTCTTTTGATGGTCAATCTTATCCTTTCTGACATACCGGACATCCTCGGCTACTTTCTTTGTCAAAATCAATCCTCTTATATCTTTATTATCACATATATGGTTATGGGGCCGTAATGTGTTCTGTTCATTTTCCGAGTGTCTCTGAGGGTTGGTATCTGCCATTTCTTTTTGATACGGTTGGATTTTCTCATCTTCTTGCCGGTTGATTTGATCTGGTCCAAAGGAATCGGTTGGAAATTTCGACGGAGTGTATGGATTCTCTCGATATCATTTCAGATTAAAGTGCTTCATCTCTGACTGGTTTTCCCATGGTGGGTCAGGTTACTCTTTATGTTGATTTATCTGGTATTCTGATCTTGGCATTTTCTCGAGGTGAGAGCTATGGTATTCACTTTCTACTAACTCGGGTTTGTTTGCACGGTCACTTGTTGTCCATGGTTGTGTCGCGAGGGTGATAAGTTTTCTTCCATAATCTAACACCGCCTTATGCCCGGTAACCTCACTTACTCTAAGAACGATGTCCTGTCCTTCTATTTTTATCCTCGACAAACTGGTCTTGACTTACCTTCTGAATGGTTAAATTCTGATTCTTTACTCTTGTACCGAGTTGTCACAACACATAAGAGGTAGACCAGGGGAAAATAGGATAAACCATTTTCGCAACCATAAACCAACTAAACGAAAGAATGGGTTGCACCAGGTCAAAAAGAGTCAAAGTCGGTTGAGGTGGACTTAAAACTTACCGATGATAACGCTCGCGTCTCGCAGCTTCCTCGATGGACTCATGATTTATCCGCCCTGCGAAGTTTCTCGCCGCTGAAGTTTGGTTCGGTCTCAACCGGTGTTCTTCCTTGTAGCCACTCTTCCGTTGTCTCGACTACCGACACGGCACAACTGCCGGTCCGCCGAGATAAAATCGATGCTGAGCCACTCGCCACACTAGATTTTAGGTGCTTCCTAGGGCAGCAATACCAAAATGTCTGTCTGTCATGAGTGAAAACAACGAACGGTCTTGTGGGGCAATCCTTCGCATAATGACTTCCTTTGCAATTGAAACACTTCCTTCTTGGGTTGAGACCTAGCAGTACCGATCCTCGTCTCCTCTGACTGTCGTTTAGCCGAAATTGTGGGTAAGATCTCGCATCTGTATCCATAGCGTATTGGGTTCAGCACCCTTAGTTGTTGTGCCTTCCTTTTTCGAGTGTCTTCCAAGTCATTCTGGATCTCTTCGGTGATCATTAATTTGTCGACCATTGTTGCTAGATCCTCAAAGTCAAGTGCCGAAATATGGAACTTCAAGCTTTTCTCGCAGACCTTCGTAGAATCTTTCCATTTTCTTGGCTTCGATATCCACTTCTCTGGGGGCATATCGTGCTAGTTGGTTAAATTGGTGAAAGTATTCCAGGACTGATCTCTCACCTCGGCGGAAAGCCAAAAATTCTCTTCTTTTAGCTGCCATCAAGCCTGCAGGGATGTGGGCTTTTCTGAACGCTTCCTCAAATTCCGACCACGTGGTTTCTTGTTCGGATCTCTACGCCTGAAAGTTTATCCACCAAGTGGCGGCTTGTCCTTGTAGTTGGTGCGAGGCGTATAACACTCGCTCTTTGTCCGAGCATTGAACCGTGTCGAGTCTTCGTTGAATGTCTCTGATCCAATCGTCTGCTGCGAGTGGTTCTACCGAACTTGAAAAGATGGGCGGTCTTGTTTTCTGGAAATCAGACCATCTTGATCCTCTAATGCTCCCATCTGGCGCATAATAATCATTGTGAGGATGTCCGTGGGGTTTAGCGGCGAGCTGGTCTAATATGCTTTCCATCAGTTGCGTTTGGCGCATCTCTGCCTGATGCCTATTCCTTTCCATCATGGCCAGCACCTGGGCCAGGTTGGTCGGGTTTTCTGTAGATTCTGCTTCCTCGCTTAGGTTGTGGGGCGATCCAACCATCTTGCTTTCGCTGCCAATTACTCGGTTCTGCAGCAGATTTTGGGCAAGCAGGAGATAAGTAGGACTTAGAGTTTGGGGTAAGAGCAGAATGAATAGGTGAGAGGCTCAGACGAAATGAGGGAGTCTTTTGAGTTGGGTAAGGTTATACGGATATGTAAGACCAAACAAAATATCAGAGATTAGGGTACATAGTTTTTCATATATTATGAAGTCATACTTAATACCGTCTTAAGGTCCAGTACGACCCATGTTACACTACCAAAAAGACTTATCACAATAGTGGCGCGATCTAAATCTAGCGATCTATTACGGTAGAAACTCCTTGTCGTCGTCGAGCTGGGTCAGGTCCACCACCTAAAAGCGACTACAAAGAATTCCTAGGGATGAGGGAAACCTATGCGTCATCTGCTAACACGGAGGTTTTGAAGTTAGTTGAGAATAGAAATCTCAAATCAATTTTTGAAAATAGAGATCTAGGTAAGGCAGAAGGAGGTGAGGAGAAGAAGGAGATAGCTAATATGCTTATATATTTTTGTAATCTGTTTTGCTTAAATTTAAATAATCTTTTTGAAAAATAATCCCTAAACCACCTTAAGGTCTTGATCTACTGGTCAAGTCAACCTGGCTCTAATACCACTTGTAACGGACCGCCCTTTTTAGGGGGGTGCGTATAAATACCTTCACAGCCTACCCAGAATTTAGTCAGAGGTAACCAAGTGTACATTGCTAGACAGAGAGCAAATGCGAATGCTTTATAGATAAATTAAGGGCCTAACGGCCAGAGTTTTACAAAAGGTGCGGCAGGCACCAGATACATTACCAAAAACGACCACAGGAAAGGCTTGAGCAGATAGATCAAGGCCTTCAAAACCAAATAACGTCGCCATCTACGTCCTTCTGAGACTCGTCATCTTCTTGAATTTTTAAAAGATAAGTTAGGAGCAAGGGTGAGTACACAACCGTACTCAACAAACCACACAGAAATTCTGAATATTACATGCACGGAATTTCAAGGAATTGGCATAAGTTTAAATATTTGGTGGATGCATGAACTAGGATTAAGTATAGTACAAAAGAAACATAAATCAATCAATCATTATCATCATCACAACACCACCACTGATTTTAACAAAATCCAGGTTACGGCAAATTTATTGATCAAAACTACTCAAGCTCAGTTACCGGAATCACCCGAAATTAACCCAGCTTCATTAACCGAAAGCACGGCGTATTCGAATACCATTTAGATCACTCTGCAGAGCTACTTAACTTTACCCACAAGATATCTACGGTCGTTGATACCACTCGATCTCGATGTGAACATGCAACTTTTATGCATGCGGCCGGACCGAGATGAACATAACCTTTCATTGAATTCACCCTCTTTAGCTCCTACCCAGTAGGCGGTGCAAATCCTCAGCTTCAGTGCCTACTTGGCCAAAGTGGACCTACTTGAGTGACCAACCGAGAATCCTCTTCACTAGAAAACGCCGAATGGCCGCACCATTCCGCTTTCACCCCTAACCTCAACGCCCCCATTCCTCCAACACAAAATGGGGGTCCACCAGTAGGCATTCCAAGGGAAAGATAATATACCGACTCGTGGATCATGCCAACAAAGTGACCACCCAACTTGTGGTTGAGAGGGTTCTGAGTTATTTACTTTGCCCGGGTTGATCCTCAATGTCAAGACAAGCCCGACACACATCGCACCACCGGTACCTCCCCTGCACTTTCTACACCACACCGGGCTTGTCATCGGTTTGGGGATTGGGCCAAGATCCACCTTCCGTGGTCCACCCAATACCGCCCCCAAACCGTAGCAGATTTTATAATGTGCCCGAGTCAAGACTCGGGGTTTTAAACAATAAAAGAAGAACAACGTTTATTAATGTGGCTAACCTACGGTAGTTCATTATTGATAACCTAGGGTTACAAATGAATATGGCGACTCAACGGGGTTTTAACAAGGGAATGGGTTTAACTAGTCAAGTCTTTCCAAACTAGCTCCGCTTTTAGATTTCTACTCTATTTACGATAAATGCAAAGAATTAATTACATACGGTAATTATACGAAATAATGGGATCAGACATGTTCAAGGAGTGTGGCTTGCCTTGCGAGGTTAAAGGTTCGACTAACGAGAGACAGTTGATGTCGTGTCTGACCCCGAATGGCTCTTGTTCTTGCGACAGCTCCAACGACTGCTCCTGCTCCGAGGTTCGTGCCTACGGTTGCTCCGACGTCGAATCTAGCGCGAGAAAACACAATCGATAAATAAACGAATAAAACAAAATAGAGAAAAAAGAACGAAAAAGAAATCAGAGAGAAAATGGCTGGAACGGAGTCCAGGGGCATTTTTGGAATTTTCTGGACTTGGTATGGCGAAACGGAGATCATTTTTGGACTCAGCGGCTCAAACCGGTCGAGAATATGTATTTTTGGCATTTTTGGATTTTTGGGAATTTTTGGGATTTTTTTGGGATTTTTCTCTGAATTTTAAATCGATTTTCGGATTTTCCTGGAATTAAAATTCGAAAACTGAAATAAAAAGAGAAATCAATTTCGGTGGGTCAGACAAAGACTAGCGTTAAACCCACAAAGACGCGGTCTGAAGCGGCGGCGTCGTCTACTGGGCAAAATAGCCCACGGTTACCGAGGGGTGCCGACAACAGGCCAGTGGCGGCCAGATCGGGCGAGGAGCCGACGCGAAGCCCACGGCAAGGATCGGGAGAGAAACCGACGGCCGGTCTCATGCAGGTGGAGTCTGACGGTGGGCTGAGTTCGAGGTCGACCTAGGGACCACACCGCAGAGACTGAAGGAGAGAGGGCGAACGGGCGGCAAGGCGAAGAAGAAATAGCCGTGGCTGGGAAGATGAATCATAAATCATGAACGGCGCTCAAGCGGAGGAATGGATCAAGGAGGGCAAGGGACTTGCTGGGGAGCTTGTAGGCGGGAAGAAATGGGGGAGCGGGGCGAGGAACTGGGCTAGCGACGAGAAGGAAGCCGACGGCGAAGAAGAGCTTGCGGCGCGGGCGGAGGGAATCGCCGGAGGGGAAGAAGAGTAGGAAAATGGGAGCGGGAGTTTGGTGCGAACTCGGGAAAGAAGGAAGGGGCTCGGGGGAGCTTTTGTCACCGAGAAACAAGAGGGGAAGCGCAGGCGGGAGCAGAGAGAGAGAGAGAGCGGCGTGGTTTCTGGGCATGGCGACAAGCTCGCGGCTTGGCCGAGGAGTTGACTCCTGAGCGCGGCGCGAGGTGGGGTAGTCAAGCATTTACTTGACAGAGTAATGGCGCGAAAAAAGGGCTTGCAATGAACGGAAATGGCAAGCGGCGAGATGAGGGCGAGCAGAGGTGGCAGGGCTAAATCGGGGAAGACGATGACATCGGGCGCTGTAAGTCCGGGCGAAGCGAAGTGAAGCTGGTTGGGCGGCATCTTGAGGCGCGGCGTCGAAGAAAAACGGCTCGGGCGAACGTACGGGAAGAAGGCCGGCGCGAGGAGATGGCATGGGCTGGGCGGTAGTCTTGTGGGGAAGAAGAACAGGAAGGAAAAATGCTGGCGCGCGGGTGGGTCGGAAGAAAATGGGCCGGGCGGGAAAAAAGGACAAAACCGCAAAGGGCAAGCCTCCCAAGAAGGAAAGCAACCAATTCGGGAAACTTTCTCGAAAAGGAAAGGAGAGCAAAAGAGGTTCAAATAAATTCAAAATAAATCCAAAAAAATATTCAAATAAAATTCAAGATAAAAAGGAAATGCTGAGTTTTGAAATTTTGGGGTGTTTCAAATGGCCTCTACTATCAGTGTGGAGAGAAATATGAACCCAATCATCAAATCAATTGTAAAAAATGCGCACCCATACAACTGCAAGCAATACAAGTTGATGAACAGGCTGAGATTTTGTCGGATGAAGTATTGGACCGACTGGAGGCACTAGACTCTGACAAGACTGATCTCTTTCAGGTTTCTATCAACGCAGTAGCAGGTACTGACACTAATGAAGCAGTTTGACTCCTCGCGTTGGTACGGAATCAAGTGATGTTGGTGCTTGTCGACTCTGGGAGCTCCCACAGCTTCATTAACCTGCACTTTCTCAATCGGATTGGATGTGTGCCACAGAGTGCTCCGGAAGTCACTGTACGAGTTGCTAATGGTGATTCCTTAATCTGCAATAGCTGGGTACCCAAGCTCGAGTGGTGGACACAAGGATATACATTTCAAACCGACCTCAAAGTATTGGAGTTGAGTGGATATGATGATATCTTAGGTATGGACTGGCTAAAGACCAACAACCCGATGACTTGTGATTGGAAAGAGAAAACAATGCAGTTCCAACACAGAGGTACACCGGTGATTTTACGGGGAGTTACATCTGAAGTTCCCACTCAAGTACAAGCAGCGACCGTCAATCAACTGGAGAAATGGAGGAGAGGGAGTAATATTGTCGCTTGGGCGCTTATTGAACAAGACACAACCCAAGAACAAGAATTGATCCCAGAAGAGATCAACATTGTTTTACGACAATTCTCTCATGTATTTTCGAAACCAACGGAGCTTCCACCCCACCGAGATTATGATCACACTATTCCCTTATTACCGCAGTCTGTTCCAGTGAATGCAAGACCTTACCGGTACTCTCCTCTGCACAAAACTGAAATTGAACGTCAAGTTACTGAGATGCTGGCGTCTGGACTGATTACAACTAGTGTCAGCCCGTTTGCATCACCGGTGTTGCTTGTGAAAAAGAAAGACGGCACATGGCGCTTTTGTGTGGACTATCGATGTCTCAATGACATGACCATCAAAAATAAGTTTTCTATGCCGATTATTGATGAATTGCTCGATGAGTTAGCAGGGGCTCAGTACTTTACCAAGTTAGATCTACGAGCCGGCTACCATCAGATCCAAATGAACGAACAAGACGAACACAAGACGGCTTTTAAGACTCATCACGACCATTATCAGTTTCGCGTCATGCCCTTTGGATTGACGAACGCCCCGGCTACGTTCCAATGTGTGATGAACTCCATGCTGGCACCATATTTGCGAAAGTTCGTCCTCGTGTTTATCGACGATATACTGGTTTACAGTGAGAATCTCTCTGCTCATGCTCGACATTTGGAGGCTGTTCTTCGGGTGTTACAGCACCATCAATTTTTTGTTAAAAGGTCTAAATATTCTTTTGCACAACAGCAGCTAGAATACCTTGGCCATATCATTTCCAAACAGGGAGTATCCACTGATCCTCAAAAGACTGATGCAATGCTGGATTGGCCTCATCCACGCAATGTGTCCGAGTTGCGGGGTTTTCTCGGTCTTACTGGATATTATCGGAAATTTGTCAAAAATTATGGTATTATTGCTAAACCACTCACCAATTTGCTTAAGAAGAAGGCTTTTGTTTGGGATGAACATGCTGAACAAACATTTTTACATTTGAAGGAAGCTATGGCTTCAACACCCGTCTTGAAACTGCCTGATTTTGACCAGACTTTTGAGATCGAAACTGATGCCTATGATGTTGGAATTGGGGCAGTGTTATTGCAACAGGGTCATCCCATTGCATTCTATAGCAAAGCTTTGAGTAAAGTGCATCAAGGTCTATCCATATATGAGAAAGAATTTCTTGCAGTCATTCTTGCAGTTGATCGTTGGAGGTCATACTTGCAATGTAAGGAATTCATTATCCGCACTAATCACAAAAGCTTATGCTATTTGGGGGATCAACAGCTGCAATCGGATATGCAGAGGAAGGCAATGACACGACTGATGGGGCTGCAATTTCGTATTGTGTATAAGCAAGGTAAGGAAAATGTCATTGCTGACGCCTTGTCTCGGACAGGCCACATGATGGCACTACATGCTCAATCAGATATCCAGCTATTGTGGATTCAGGAAATTATCAATTCCTATGTTACCAATTGTGCAACGCAACAAAAGCTGGCTCAGTTAGCTCTGGCAAGCCCAAATGAAAATGGTTACAGATTACATCAAGGAATAATACGCTACAACGACAAAATCTGGATAGGCAACAATTCCGCACTAAACACTAAGCTGATTGCCATGTTCCATGGGAGTCCAATTGGGGGACATTCGGGTATTCAGGCAACGTACCAACACCTTAAGAAACTCTTTTGTTGGTCTGGCATGAAGATCGATGTGGAGAATTATGTTAAGCAATGCGCAACTTGCCAGCAAGCTAAAAGTGAGCGCAGTCGGCCAGTAGGTTTACTTCAGCCTCTTCCCATTCCCTCTTCAATCTAGCAAGCAGTTACTATGGACTTCATCGTGGGATTACCAATGTCCAAGGGGCATAATGTCATCATGGTGGTAGTGGATCGGTTGTCTAAATATGCACATTTCTTTCCTCTACGTCATCCGTTTACAGCTCAGAAGGTTGCTACGGTCTTTCTAGAGCACGTTGTCAGATTACATGGGGTGCCACTTTCCATCACGTCCGACCGTGACTGCATTTTCACTAGTTGCTTCTGGAAGGAATTGTTCAAGGCTTTGGACACTAAATTGCAACTCAGTACTTCCTATCATCCGCAAACGGACAGGCAGAGAGAGAGAGAGTCAACTAGTGTCTAGAGATGTACTTGCATTGCATTGCTCATACTGCAACCACAAAATGGAAGAAATGGTTAGCGTTGGCCGAATTTTGGTATAATACCAGCTTTCATAGCTCTCTTGGGTGCTCCCCCTTTAAAATGCTATATGGATCTGAGCCTAATTATGGGATTCTTCCTCCCATGATATCGGAACAGCCTTCGGAGGTCAAGGATGTGTTGTTGGAACAGGAACGTTGTTCTCAGATCATCAAACAACACCTTGCCACAGCTCAGAACAGAATGAAAGTTCAAGCGGACAAAAACCGAACCGAACGACAATTTCAAGTGGGCGACCAAGTATTGCTGAAGTTACAACTGTACGCACAATCTTCGCTGGTGAATCATCCTTATCCCAAGTTGGCGCATAAGTTCTATGGGCCTTTCCGTATTTTGGAGCGCATGGGTCAAGTCGCTTACAAGTTAGACTTATCGACAGACAGTTTGATCCATCCGGTATTCCATGTGTCTCAATTGAAGGAGTTTACTTCCAACTATACGACGGTGTTTGCGGACTTACCGAAATTGGTTGAGTTGGACACTCATGCCACAGAGCCGGAACAAATTTTGGACCACAGATTGGTGAAGAAAGGAAACTCTGCTATTGTTCAAGGTTTGATCAAGTGGACTGGATTTCCGGCTGAAGTGGCTACTTGGGAGGATCTCGCAGTGTTGCAGCAACGTTTTCCAGGTGCAGTTGCTTGGGGACAAGCAACTTTTGAAGAGCGGGCCAGTGTCATCACCGCGACGAAAGAACGAAAGGACCAGTCACCTGCGTTGAGGAAGAAGTGGAACAACAAAGTTGGCGGGAAGACCATCGCTTTGGCGACTGAGTAAGTGGCATCAAAGGGCGGAGATTAGCAGGGTTAGTAATCACCGAAGCATCCAACGGCAGAAGAGAGCAACGCAGTAATTACGAGATGTAGAAGAAAAGGGCGTTGTCGTTTTGGTGACAATTAGAGTAATTGTGTCCAAAGCGTAAAAGTGAAAGAGATGAGTTGTAATTCGGGCAAGGGAGTATAAATGGGTTGTTGTAATGAGTTGTAGACAGCTTTTGATTGACATGAGAAATACGAAAACTCCTTTCTTCCTCCCGAAGTTCTCTTTTCCCTTTCTTCCATCCTCTAGAGTTCTCTCCGTGTTTGGTGTTATTGAGATTTCATCGACAACAGTTCTGCTCACGCCTGAATCCTTCAGAGGCAACGGTGGTGACAATTGGTATCGATTCGTGTTTGATCCTACCTTGAGTCGTGTAATTCCAAAAGAGGGTTGGGGAACTCGGAATCGATTATGTCAATTCTGATTGATCCCTGTAAAATTCCAGGATATTTGGTTGGCTCGGTTGGAATCACGCACCACGGCGCCTCCAAAGCCTTCGGTGCAGACCTTGTTCGTCCTCGACGCGATGGGAGAAACATCCAAACGATCGGAGGAGAAGTTGCGATGAGTTGTAGACAGCTTTTGATTGACTTGAGAAATACGAAAACTCCTTTCTTCCTCCTGAGTTCTCTGGGATATTTAACCATTTGCCATCCTTACGAGTGGCCACTTTCCAAATGCCAATTTTAGGATGTCCATAACATATTCGCCACCGGAGAAAGAAAGATGCTACATTTTTGCCACTTTGACCGACGTGGTAGGCCACGCCCCCTCGCCATCGTGGATTCTGGTCCTACATTAGAATTTTGAATCAAATAATTTTATGCAACAAGTGTTGCTGTGAAATAAGAGTAGAAAAGCAGCCAAAATCCATCGATATAAATGGGCCATAACTCAAAAGTGTGAACTAGCTGGATTTTTGCGATTGTTAGCTGAATCCTACAAATCAGTTGAAAATCAGGTAGCTATGATCTTCCTAGCAGTTTCCTCATTACCTGATGCAATCAGAGCGCATGACTATGAATATGCACAGCAACAGTATACATTGATGAACTAACTACCAGAAATGAAGAGATGAGATATTTATTCAGTATACTACACAAATAATAATAAGATTATTAGGAGTAACAAATCAGCAATAAAAACAAGGTTGAAAGGAATGAACAGACAACACATAAAAAAGAAAACACGTTTCAACAAACAGACAAGTTCAATCCTCGCAGAATCCACGGTGGCGAGGGGGCGTGGCGTGCCACGTCGGACAAAGTGGCAATAATGTAGTATCTTTCTTTCTCCGGTGGCAAATGTGTTATGACCATTCTAAAACTGGTATTTGAAAAGTAGCCACTCGTAAGGATGGCAAATGATTAAATATCCCGAGTTCTCTTTTCCCCTTTCTTCCATTCTCTGGAGTTCTCTCCTGTGTTTGGTGTTGTCGAGATTTCATCAGCGACAGGTCTGCTCACGCCCTGAATCCTTCGGAGGCAACGGGTGGTGACACATGTGCCTTTTTTTTCCTTCAACCCGGAAAAGTGATTTGTGCCTTTTTTTTTAACCTTCAACCCGGAAAACTGATTCATCGTCAGTTCGTCAGTGAGAGAAAAATGAACAAATTTTCCTGTAGTGGCAAAATGAATGTGAGTGCACCTGTTATGGGTCGACCGAGCCCATAAACAGTATCACGTAAACAGTACTATGGGCACTATAGCAGCGGTCCAGATTGCTTAGAAAATAAGAAATCAAGGATTATGTTAGATTAGTTATTATAGATAAGATTAGTTACTATAATAAGATTAGTTACTATAGATTAGAATATTGCTTTCTTAGGCTTTAAGTTAGCCATCCTATAAAAGGGATGTCATGTATCACTTTATGCATCCAAGCAATGAGTAAACCAAGTCTCTAGCAGATCAGGCACGGCCATCGATAACTGGCCGGTGGCTTCAGACAAATCAAGGCGCTTAGCTTCGACAACAGCTTGTTTCGTCCACGTTAAGGGCCCTATCTCATCCCGCTATGCGTGTGCGGATCGTGCACGAATAATTTGGTATCGAGCCGACGATCATCCTACCACGGTGACCATCGAAGATCGTGATCTCCAACCTCCACGCCGCCGAATCAAGGCTCAACGCTTCATCTCGTGCGAATCTTCCAAACTTCAACCTTGAGGACAAGGTTGATTCGCAAGGGGAATAATGTTATGGGTCGATCGAGCCTATGAACAAGATCACGTGAACAAGCACCACTGCATCAGAGCAAATGTCCGATTGCTTAGAAAATAAGAAATCAAGGGTTAGGTTAGATTAGTTATTATAGATAAGATTAGTTACTATAGATTAGAATATTGCTTTCTTAGGCTCCAAGTTAGCCATCCTATAAAAGGGATGTCATGTACCACTTTATGCATCCAAGCAATGAGTAAACCAAGTCTCTAGCAGATCAAAGCGCGCTATCGATAATCGGCCGGTGGCTCCGTCATGTACCAAGGCGTTAGCTTCGACAACAGCTCGTTTCGCCCACGTTAAGGGCCCTATCTCATCTCCGTTACGTGTGCGGATCGTGCACGTAACAGCACCCGTATTGGCAAATTCAAGATTTTGCAAACTAAAGAAGCTCTCTCCAAACTGCAGATCCAGGTCAACAAAATATACTTAAATTGATTTTCCTTTCCTTTCGTTTCACGGCCCCCGTGCATCAACATGACAAAGAAAAGGTGCGCCAAAATCAAGAACTCGAGAGGCCGGGTGGGAACTATGTAGCCGTTTCTCACCTTTGGATTTGGAGGAACTGAGGAAGCGGCGGAGGCTGAGCGCAGGAGCCCGGTGAGAAGAAGACGTCTCGGCATCATCGTGGCCGCAATCGCCGAGCACCACCGCCGGCGAGATGTGGTGCTCAGAGCTGGAGGGGGTGCGGGCTGACCGTCTGACGAGTGAAGTGAGCAGCGGCGGAACTTTTGAATTTTTTTTTTTGTTGGGTGCACCCTTCACATATATAACTCTGTAGTATTTTACAATTATTCCGTAACATCGTAAATCCGACACATATATTTGAAATTTGTTAAAAGCACAATATAACTAGTTGTAAGATCTTAAAAATCCCAAACCACCAAAATCAGAACCAATTCAACAAACAAATTTAGTACAATAAGAAGTGATCTTATACAACTTTACAAAATTTTGGAGGTGCCGGGGCATACCCAGCACCCCCGATACCGCCCCTGGAAGTGAGCCACTTACAGGTGGGGCTCCCATGGGTTTTCTGTACTGATGAATACTTGTACTGAAGTCTTGCAAATTGCAATAGCGGTATGAAAATCACTTTCACGTGTTTACTACAGCTGAGGGTTTTTTTTTCCTCATAGTTTAAAGCCATTATTTTGCTTTAAGCTTTAAGCAGTCTGTTTTTAAGTCAAGCTAAACTATTTAGCGTTTTGATTTTTTTATAGGTTAGATGGTGTAGTTTATTGTTGGAATGTTTGAAATACCATTGGGTTTTGAGGAACTTTTTAGTTTACTAATTTATGTAATAAAAATGTTTTATGGTTGCATGCCTTAGTCGACGTGACCTACGGGAGACTGGATCGATGGAACAAGGAACCGGCAAGGGTAGGCAGCTGATGGAAGATTTTATACCTGATACATTAAGGTAATTTATTCGTAGTCTAGTGACAAAGAGTTATTTCAATTCCGTAAAAGCCAAAAAAAAATAACTCTTGAGTTAGCTTATGGTTTATAGTTATGAGAGGCTTTAGCCTTTTTAAAAAACAAATCCAACACAAAAGTCATTAATATGTTCGAACTTCGACTTTTTTGCTTTTAAGCCGAAGGAAAAGCTGAGGGCCCAAAACAAACGTGGCCATTGAATCCAAATTTATTGTCGCTTGCAAACAGTGGTGTAGCCAAGCCTCAGACAACTTGAATCAGATGCCTGTGAAAAAGTTGGTCTAACATCAATGGCCCTGCTCGAGGCTTAGGCCCAATGTTGGCTCCGCCCCTGTTTGCAAATGTCTATGTGTCTACATTAATTATCTGTTACTAGATTTATTTTCACTTGCAAACTACGTGCTTCAGCTCTTATTATTGTTCATTATTTGTTTTCAGGTAAAGCAAACGTTTGATCAAAACAAGGTTCGATCGAGCGTACAAGACAAGCCATCAAAGCAGTGCATAATGATTAATGAAAATGTGGCTCTGAGTTGAGGTTCCTCCTCCTGCTGCGGCTTCTTATTCTTCTCGGAGTTCTTAACTTTAAGCTCAGAGCGAAGCGCGCGTCTTGAACCTGCTTATGAAGGAAATATTAATTAATATTTGATTTTAATGTCAAAGCTCCAACCACGTCAGTTAATTATGCTAAGAAGAAAAGTGCAAACTTTGGACTATACAGGCTAATTAAAAGGGATGCAAAACAGCTAATTAAGATTTCTCAGCGCAGCATAGCAACCGCAAAACTAACAACACCGCAGCATAGCGCAGCATAGTAAATTATATTAATCTGGTTTGGTGATATTTGATGCTTGGCCATCTCTCCTTTTTTATATTTTTAAGAGATGGCAAAAAAATGGGATTATGCTGCATTCCAAATAACAAAAGAAGATATATAATCGTCACTAACAACACCATAACTAAATTAAGGGCGTGTGAAGTTGTGAACGGGTGAAACCGCGTCTAATAGTACTCTAATAACAAGATCTGCTAAACTTAATCCAATTCGCCAAACATTAGCTTTGGGAAAAATCAAGGAGCTGTCGACCTATTTGTAAGGTGATTGAAAATTTCTTAATCATACGTCATTTTTTTTATCCATTATATGAACATCCAATTATATGGCACAGCAGTTTCTATACAAATTCAGTGGTCACAATAAAATCGACTTAACAAAATGAGACGAATTAGAAATAGAAAATCCGAATAATAAAAAACCACAAATTAGCGTTACACACGAAGGATTATCCGTGCTTAGCAGTGAGATACCAGATAACACATTTCAGCTGAGATGCTGAGCTAACAGCTTACCAGGATAAAGCATATATACTAGCTGAAACTCTGAAGTGTAGCTCAGCATCACCAGTGACGACGACGACGACGACGCATGTTCTTGCATCATCCAATACGGTTCTCCCCACATCTGTTGCACCATGCAGCTACGAAGCTCAGAATGCAGCGGCGTCGCTTCCTCCGGCGACTCCACGGGGAACGCGCGCGGCAACGTCGTAGACTGCCACAGTGGTGCGCCCCGACGAGGGGCCTTTCACCCTGGCGCGACGACCGAGTACACGCAGTTCCTCCACGGCCCCGGTGCGCTCTCGCCGCCGCCGCCGCCGGCGGGCACCGAGAAACTGTGGACCATGTCGACGTTCGGGGAGCGGTCACCGACGTCCGTCACCTCCGCCAATCCAGCGGCCTCCTCTGTCGTGTCTTTCTTGTGCTTCGCACGTACGGTAAGCCTTGGAGAACAGCCTGCGGTGCACCGGTAGAAGCACGTCGTCAGTGGAGGCCAACAGGTAGGCGGCGTCGACGTTGCCGTGGAAGGGAGGCGGCCCGACCATGGCAAATCGGTCGAGGTTTGCGGAGTCGATGAGACGATGACCGTTGTGAGCAGCGAGCGAGCCATGAGGACAAAGCTAGAAGAAGCCGCCGTTGACCACTGCACACAGGCTTATTACCGGCGGTTCTATGAATCATCTATAACAAAATATTAGTGATAAAATGTTAGTTCCATTTGCGAAATTTATATTGTGATGATTAATTTGACAACAATTTAATATATGTGTGATGATTTATGTGACAACAATATTTGTTATGAAACAAGTTACTGCGAGAGTTTGTTTTATTTGTGACAGAGATGCAGCGCAGTAACAAAGTAAGTGCAACGCAGGACGCGAGATGCACGCTGCAGCGCAGTGCACGTAGCGATATACACCGCAGGTCGAGGAGAATCCGCGCAGTGGCGCAGAGTCCGAGAAACACACGCCAAGGTCGCAGAGGTGCAGCGCGACGCGAGGTCGCAGAGGTGCAGTGGCACGCCAAATCGCAGGTGCAGGGGCGCGAAGACGCGAAAGTCGCGGTGGTGCAAATAGTCGGGACCGAGAGGTTCACGCAGATGGACGACGCAGCAGTGACGCCAGCTGGTCGCGTGCGACGAAGTTAGTCACGCGAGAGCGGCAGTGGACCGTATGCGTGCATATATATGAGTTGTGGGCTGTGTGCATGTATTGGGCCTTATGTAATTGGGCCAGGCAATTAGGGTTAAGAAATTAGGGTTTGTTAAGTATAAAAGAGAGGGAGGAGATCTCCTGGTAGAGTTGAAAAAAGATAAAGCTGAAGAATCCGTGTATAATCCGAGTTGAACGGAAACAGACGAAGAATAAAAGGAGGTGCCGCTCGGAAAGAACTTGAGCCGCATGAAAAAGAAGAAACAGAGGCCAGCAGCAGGCGGCTGAAAAAAGAGAACTCGAAGACTTGAGACGGCGGCGAGAAGAAACGTCCGGGACTCGCGACGCTACAGGCACGCGGAGCTACAGTGCCGCGATGCTACAGTGACCCGCGCGCGCTACAGTGAACTCGCGTACTGTAGATGCGAGTTTGCAGAGAGAACAGGGAAAAAAAAGAGAGAGATTAGAAGGAAAATTAGAGGAAAACTTCAGAGATTATTTGAGGTTGGTGCTTTCATGTAAAGAGATCTATATGCAAATTCTTTGATGAAAATCAGTAAGTATGGATCTCAATCTACTAATTTATGTTTACGTATAATTGCTTTTTAGTTTGCATATTTTATCTAGTTTCTCTTCCATGGTATTAGATCAATTATTCTAGATTGATTTGTTTAGTTTAGTCAGTATTTTGCTAATTTTTAGAATTAATAAAAACACAAAAAAATTAGTTTTAGGTGTTAGTTTACACCAATTCACCCCCCCTCTTGGTGCGCCTCGATCCTACAATTTTTATCATAGACGGTTTGTGAATCATTAGTGAAGATTGTCATCACAGACAGTTCTAAATAAGACGGTTTCACTCTGATTCATTACAAACGGTTTCACTTTGAAACTGTCTGTGATGATGCTTACATCACAGACGATTCTTATTTTAGAAGTGAATTCAGATAACATATTATAACGTACAAAGCATCCATTGTAGAAATCAACTCAGACAGATCACATATTACAATGTACAGCGCATCTATTTCAAAAATCAACTCAAATCATACATTACGATACACAACACATCCATTTCAGAAATCAACTCAAATATGTTGAATTCATAACTACAACTCACAAATTTACAGTACAAGGTTCACAAATTAATCCAGGAGGTAACTAACAAATTTACAACTCATCAGATGAGACTGAGTGCCATTCGCTTTTGGATTTAAGACCTCATGCATCAAGAAGGCACAGAGTTGTTCTCAAATTTCTAGCAGATCAATCTGTTCTAACGCAGATTTAGCACATTTCCAAACCTGTTAATGGAAAGAGTAAAGGCTTACGTGTATATAAATTGATAAATGAAAACAATATTACAAGATCGACAAACCTCTATGACATTGGTCTTCTTTGCACCAATGAGGAGTTGCATGTTGTGGCAAACGTAGAATCCACATAGGTTAGTGATCTTTGGTTGCTGGTGGTACTGCCAAAATATAATAGGTTAGTTCCAGAGATATTATTATGAAGTGTGAAGGATTATTGCGTATTAGCGGATATCGAAAACATATAAACTTGTTTCAGTTGCGATGAGTCCTTGTGTGGCCATACACAAGCTCTGTAGACATTGAACGACATGTCGAGTAAATTTGCGATAGGCGTCAAGTCGTGGGTCTCACCCTTTTTGAAATCAAGGTAAATTACCCTGTTCTATCTTGATATAATTACAAGTAGAACCCAATGAAATCTACACAAGTATGTTGCTATGTTCATTCAATCTAATTTTGAGCTACGTATAAAGTGTAAATCAATAAGTATAGCAACTGTACGAAGCACTTACCCTGGGTTGTAGGGTAAAAGTATGAATTTTTCTAAATGATCCAACAATGCTTTTTCTACGTACTCATAGATGACTTGTAAATTTTTGTCCATGGTTTGCTTAGACACTATGTATGAGTCGAGAAAACCCACCTATTATTTTCTTACTTTTGCTTTCATGATCATGTATCTATATATACAAAATCAAGTATCATATATATATATATATATGATATTTATCGGTATGACATGAATATAAATCGTGATTGCACACACTCACAATGCCTGCCTAGCATCTGATAAGTGAGGCATCGAGGGCATTGAGATTGTAGAGATCGAAAAAATTGTTGAAGCTAAATACAAAGAAGTCATCCAAAAACTAGTGTAAGAAATACTCCTCCTTAAAGCTGACTTAGATACTCAATACTGTTGTGCCATCGGCTTATTGTCTTGTTCCATGCACCAATTTTACAATCTAACGCAGGCTATTGTAAGTTTCTACCGGCGCTCTTTCGGTAGGAACGGCTGTCCCACCTCGAATTTCCATGCCAACGGGCTAATGGAAAGTCATGAGTCTCCACGGTCCGCTTCAATTTGCCCTTCTCATCACCTCGCTGTCTATCAAGGTCATCTTTACGAGAGAGAACTAGGCCAGAACTGAAGTACCGACCTGTGCCTTACGGGATATGGTAGCTGATTTGATGGGCTGCTTCAATGCAACACATGACTTTGGTAGTGCTGGAGTTTCGGCGCATCACGTGGCTCCGATAGTGCTGGTAGCTCCGGTGCAGCACGTACCTCTGGTAGTTTTGGTTGTTTCGATGCTACATGACGTTCGTTGAAGGAGATGTCTCTCTTGGGCCACTAGATGAATGTGTCAATGGCATCCCCTAATATCACAATCTTGTTGTTTGGGGTATCTCCAGTATGACAGCCTTGCAAATTTCATGTACACCATTCATATGGACCTTTGCATAGTCTGGATCTATTTTGTGATCGTGCACAAAGGTCCCTAGACCGGATGGATATGCGCACACCCAAGCAGCCTGCAAGGGAACGGAGTGTTGGCAAGCCTCACCTGGAGATTACATGGTGTGACCATCTACATAAGGGTACACAATTAGCTAACATGTCCAACAGGTCCATTTAAAGAGTATTGCAAGCATGTATATTACTCGGGTGTTGTTTGCAGGAAATCTGGCATCGTCCACGATGTGAAAATTTCTATCATCAAGCTATCGCACTACTCATCTATCAGCATCTTCCATGATGGATAGGTGATGGGGACCCTTTTCCGTCCAACGATCCCACACAATATTTGAAATGTTGCCGCTATCTTAGGAAGTGTGGTAGGGACCCCATCCAGCAGATCAATCGCCATAATGGTGTGTCGGCTCTGGGACCTTTTATTAAACCCTCTTGGACCATGCCTCGATTTTTCTATATTTGGCTCATCACATCCATTCAATGACGAGGAATGAGGAGACGCCATCTTCTTTTGAACTAGGTTGTGTTAGATTTTCAAAGATCAGTCAAGTTGGTAAATCAATAATTCATAAACGGTCGTAGAAGAGAAAAGAAAGTAAATTTAAGAATATTTTTTAGAACAAGGAAATCAACAATCAGAATAAGGAAAGAGAAGAGGTCACTTCGCTCATTTTCGCCACATGCAAGGTCCCAAAGACTATAAAGTCTAGCCCCTTTGCATAATAGTATAGATTATGAGCAGAGTGCTCTTAGGTGTCAGGTCCAAGAATCACAACTGAACTTAAACAATTAACTAAGCAAATAAGGTTTTGAACTCTTAACTTCCTAAATTATACTACAAACTGTGTAGCAAATAATAATATTATGCCACTTGACCTGGACCCAAAATAAAAGTAAATGGTTCAAGAAAACAATAAAAGATAAACATTTCATTTCTCTAAATTAATTCAAATAAAAAGAAAACATTTAGATAAAACATCGATGCACAAAATTTACCATAGGGAGAATTCGGTCTTGACATCATCAATCCAAATAATTTTTGCATCTTGAATTCAAAACAAAGCACATAAGAAACTCTAAACCGAAATCACACTTTTTCTGTGTAGTAGATTTTTATCTGATTTCTTTTTTCCCTATTTAAAAGCTTCTATTTGCTATCTTCTACGCGTAGACTCCGACATTCCAAAATCTACGACAGTTGACTCTGATTTCACGACTAAAATCAACAAGCAAGGCAAGCACCCCTTTGATCATATTGATCACAGTATTTTAATTTTTATTTGATTATCAAATTGTTTCATGCATGCGCTTATATTCTGTAAAATTCGCTATTTTGTGGTATCGGTAGATATAACCATTGTTTCATGGAACTTCATTGACAAGTATTGATATGCGAACCTTGATAAATCTAGAATTAAGGTTAGACAATATATAATATCACTTTGGGTATATGCGATTTAATAATCATGCTTAGCCATGCTTTAGAATTGGGATGAACAAATTGGATAAATTGATCATTTGAGATATTGAAACATGGTGATGGTTAATGGTATTTTGGTATAAAAGCTCAAAACAAAACTATGGTTTTGATGCGGGTGATTACTGGCAATAGTCGGAGGTGTATGGACTTGCACGTAGTGTAGGGGGATTATTGCCGTGTCGGATTAAGGACCGAACTATGGGTTGTTTTCAAGCCAAGAAATACGTACAACCACAAGTGCTGGTATGAGCGAGATAGCCTTAACCTACTAAGTTACTTAGAACTAGCTTTGCACATTGGAAGGCTGGAACTGTGGCTGCCGGCGTGCTTTGGGACGCATGTGCGAGGATCGTCGGTCAAGGAGTTCACCGCGTTGAGGGCAGGGTCGCAACCACGGTGGTGCACCGGGATTTGAGGTGAATTCAAGGTGTCGTGAGTGCTGCAACTAAGGTGATGCACGGCGGCGGGCGTGTTGGCTTCGACGGCTCATGCGAAGAGATCGAGGCATCGCGACGTGACGCGACCGAGCTATTCCGAGCGGCGGCCAGGAAAAATCTCTTGGCGGCGGTCGGGTGGACTCCGACGGCACACGCGGAGAGACTGAGGTGGCGCACGGTGGCGGGCTTGTGGGCTCTAACAGCGAGGCCGGGATGGCCTGCCGTCGGCGTGGCGGTGTAGAGTCGAGATCCGCGGCGGGCAGCTGTGCATCGAGCATAACGGCCGTTGGGCGTGCTTCGAGCATGCCAGCGGGCACAATGGCAGGTGCGCAAGACTCACGACAGCGGGCACAGCTCTTGCAATGGCAAGCGCGGAGCTGCCGCTAGGCACAAAAGCAAAAGGGAGGGGTCCAGAGCGCATGCTCTAGGTCGTCACCGACGCTTGCTGGATGTGCGGATGATGATTGTTTTTTTTCATTGATGATGAACAGTAACTATTGAACTCTCATATTGCGATTCAATAGTTCCTGCCAATCTATTATCTTGATTCGAGTCGCAGGAGAAATTCTGTAGACTATCGCATAGGACTTTTCGGCAATCCGAGTAAGTGTCGGCGTGATGGTGAGTTGATTACAGAACAGATCAGGCGATCAATCACCGGTAGTAGATCGTTCGTTGTAGTCGACATCCTCCTTCTTGTGGTAGAGACTCATGCTGATAACGTGTTGTGAAACGTAGTCTATCTCCTGCAATCAATCACCGAATTCGTAGAAACAATTCCAAGAGCAAGAACACAAAGACACATAATATAGGTCAAAATCTTTCTCGCTTTATTGATTCATTGTTTTACAATGGGAAGCACCCGATATATATAGCAGTATGAGAGAGGAGTTCGAATTTGACCACACCATAAAGAAATAGAGTCCTAAACTGAATACGGTTTAGAATTCTTATCTCACTAGATCAATGCCCGTGCGTTGCTACGAAAAATAAAACTGGTAACAAAACATAAAGGTCAAGCAATAAAGAAAATTGTGCTATAAGATCAAACATCTATTTCTCCCGATTACAAAATGTCGGCGTATTCCACCTGACAGGTCCGGAGTCTACAGACCGGGTTTGGTTCGATAGGAGGGCGTCTTCGCAGTTGGCTAACCCTAGAGGGTGAAAACCCTAGAGACTCCCACACGAAGGATTTCGGTGTCTATGAACTAGGGATGACACAGAGATTTTACCCAGGTTCAGGCCCCCTTCGCCTTGGGTAATAGCCTTACTTCCTGCTAGATTGTTTAAAGTGTGTTTCAAACTAGTACAGTACAGAGCTTTCGGGTTACAAGTTCTTCCTTAGGCTCTACTGCAGAACTCTTGATCCTTCGACCCCTTTTCCCCATGCACTAGAGGGCCCTTATATAGGCCAAGCCAACCAAAGTAGGTATAAGGGGGGTCATCATGCTGATCTTCATACATTTATTACCCCTTCCCGTGCTATGCCATTCCTCCAGCCTCATTAAATGCCGACGCATGGCTTCGCCCTGTCCACCCGGTATGTGACCCTTTTGACGAGTAGGTGAGAGGTGTCGAGGAATGGGCTTATAGCAAATCTCGCAGCTTGATGATTCGACACCGCAGCTCCGCCACCGAACGGTACAATAGGGAAGGAGACATCGAGGTGAAGCTACCTGCACCACCTTTTGCCTTGCGGCGGGCGCAGCAGACGCCTCGCCACCGCTCACCGAACGCCACGTGGATCGGGCGCCGGCGAAAGTGGCGCCTCGCCACTGCTGCCGGGCGCCACGTGATCGGCACTGGCGGCGGGCGTGCTTTCGCCCGCCCGATCGCCAAAGCCGCCACGTGGGCTGGGCGCCGGGCGAGCAGGGCGTCCTCGCCCACCTGCCCCCGGGCACCACGTGGACCGGCACCTGGCCGGCGGGCCGTGCTCGCCCGCCCGATCGCTAGGCCGCCACGTGGAATGGCTTTGTGCGTCGGAGAGGGTACCCCAGCGCGAAGTACGCTGACACAAAAGTTTTTATGGTTTCTTCTCCGGTATAAATTAAAACCAAATATATTGTATATGGCAATATATATTACCAATCTCAAAAATCAATCAATCATTTTTATCCTTTTTTGCAATTTATATTACCAATTCGCATCATCTTCCTCTCGCGGTGCCGTCTTCCTCGTCGCCTCACTCATCCTCGTCATCCACCGCCTTCGTAAGGGTGACACGGGGGCTTCCCCTGAGCACGAGACGCTACTGCCGAAGCCATCGCCATTTCGGACCACTGGCGCTATGCGGTCGCATTCAGGGCATCCGCCGTCTTCGCTGTGGCGTCCGCCGTCCTCCTCGCGCTCGCGTTCTTCCTCATGCCGAGCACGCCATGACGCGCTATGGAGTCCGCCTTCCTCACCGCCCACTTCGCTCGCATGCTATGGCCGCGTGGTCAGTCGTCTCGAAGAAAGGGGCCACCGCCGCCACCCAGCCTTTGCACCTCCGCGTCTTCTGGATCGCCACTGCCCTCAGCGCCACGCTCTTCACCGCTTCGATGGTGGTTCGCTGCACCGACGGTTCGCTACTCTTCCCAAATGACCCTCTCGCCTTTGCCGGCCTACTTGTCTCCATGCCCCTAACGTACCTAGGCATCACTGGCTTTACCGGCCATGACGCCCGAGCCCATGAAGGTGAACCAGAAAACACCAAATACGAGACGCCGCCACGCAGGCGCCACCGCTGCTTCTCTCGTGGCATTCACCGATCAACCCGCTTATCTCTAAGGGTATGCCAATGACTCTTCACCGCCACGACGCCCCACCGTGTCGCCGGTAATCGCGCCAAGCGCCGACGCTTTATTCACGCCCAACCGTCGGTGCGGGGTCACGGCACTGTGGGCGTCGCGCTCTGTCCTCCTTCCGCCGCGATTATTATTGATCATGGCGCTCGGCCTCCTGCACCTCACGGCCATGTATGTTAGTCCGTCACTTATTGATCAGTTCATCGAGTTCATTCGCTGCGGCGGCACGACATGGGAAATCTTGAATGAATTCCCTTGATTGATTCTGTGAAAATTGTACAGTATATATAGAGTACAAAAGGAATGATTGGCCGGCTATTAATTACCAGTAATAATTAAGGATTTTGCTATAATAATCAGCCATATTTAGAGAGATATGGTTGGCTGTAAATCAGAAAGAATAATTAGCAATAATGACTAGCTATTATTGGAGATATGGCCGGGGGGGCTAGGAAGAACGGACCGCTGCCACCAACTGCAAATTTATATTAGTAGAGATAACAAAAACAACCCCTTCTCCGAGTGAAAAGGAGAGTTCTTTTACCCACTAATTAGGTTATACTAGATTAATGCCTGTGCGTTGCTACGAAAAATAAAATTAGTAACGAAACATAAAGATCAAGCAATAAAAGAAAATTGTGCTACAATATCAAACATCTATTTTTTCCGATTACAAAAGTTTTTATGGTGTCTTCTCCAGTATGAATTAAAACCAAATATATTGTACGTAGCAATATATATTACCAATCTCAAAAACTAATCAATCATTTTTATTCCTCTTCCTCTCGCCATGCCCGCAGCACGTGCTCCTCGGCGCCGTCGATCTCGTCTTCCTCGTCGTGTCACTCGTCCTTGTCATCCACCGTCTTCGCAGGAGCGACACGGGGGCTTCCCCCGAGCACGAGGCGCTGCTGCCGAAGCCACCGCCATTTCGGACCACTGGCTGCTACGCGGTCGCGCTCGGGGCTTCCGTCGTCTTCGCCGCGGTGTCCGCCATCCTTCTCGCGCTCGCGTTCTTCCTCCTGTCGAGCACGTCATGGCACGTTGTGGAGTCCGCCTTCCTCGCCGCCCACTTCGTTGCACACGTCATGACCGCGTGGTCAGTCACCTCGAAGAAAGGGGCCGCCGCCGCCACCTAGCCTTTGCACCTCCGCGTCTTCTAGATCGCCACCGCCCTCGGCGCCGCGCTCTTTTCCGCTTCGGCGGTGGTCCGCTGCACCGACGGTTTGCTGCTCTTCCCAGATGACCCTCTCACCTTTGCCGGCCTACTCGTCTCCATGCCTCTGGCGTACCTAGCCATCACTGGCTTCACCGGCCATGACGCCGGAGCCCATAAAGGTGAAGCAGAAAACACCAGCGTCGAGGCGTCCACCACGCCGTGCGCCATCGCGTCGTTCCTCTCTCTCGTGACGTTCAGCTGGATCAACCCGTTTATCTCCAAGGGGTATGCTAATGACTCTCTCACCGCCGACGACGTCCCACCAGTGTCGCCAGGCAATTGCGCCAAAGCGCCGTACGCTTTGTTCACGTCCAACTGGCCAGTGCTGGGGTCACGGCACCCGGTGGGTGTCGCGTTCGTCAGTTCGCCCGGCTGCGATTACTCGATCACGCAGACCTTTGGGCTTCTCGCCTCACGACCATGTACGCCACCCGTCACTTATTGATCGGTTAAATCGAGTTCATTACGCGCGCAACATGACATGGGAGATCTTGAATGAATTCTCTTGATTGATTCTGTGAAAACTGTACAACATGTAGAGTATAAAAGGAATGATTGGCTGGCTATTAATTACCAGCAATAATCAGGGATTTTGCTGTAATAATTAGTCATATTTAGAGAGATATGTTTGGCTGTAAATCATAAACGAATAATTAGCTATAATGACCGATCATTATTGGAGATATCGAGGGTAGGAAGAATGGACCGCTGCCACCAACCGAAAGGAATGATTGGCCGGCTATTAATTACCAGCAATAATCAGGAATTTTGCTATAATAATCAACCATATTTAGAGAGATATGGCTGGTCAGAATCGAAAAGAATAATTAGCTATGATGACCGGCTATTATTGGAGATATGGCCGCGGGAGGGGGGTCAGAAGAACGGACCGCTGCCACTAACTGCAAATTTATATTAGTAGAGATATCCACCGTAATCGACTCTTGAGACCAAAGCAATAGAGAAAAATACAGGGCTGCCATTGGTCCTTCCCTTCACAGAATATTCGATCACAGATAAGAGTTGTAATCGATATATATATATAAAAGATAAGATTCGTGATCATACAAGTTCAAAACTACTAATAAATATCTTAGACAAGTAGTTATCCGAATTCAATCGGTAAAAGCAATCCAGTTATATAATCATGCGATCAACCACAACTAGATTCTAGGGCACGCGCGCACAGGATCGATCGTCGATGTTCTGCCCGTGTTGGCCTGCGTGCATCGTACCGGCCACCGCCAATATGCTCTCAAGATTGTCCGACAAGCTCAGCAAGCTCATCTGCGGATTTTCGCCGCCGTCAGTGACGACGACGCTAGATGACACCGACGGTGAGCCGAGAACTCCTCTCCTGCTTTCCCCTGGAAGAGCCGAGTTGCGCAGATCTTTGTCGCACCCATGCCCATGCCCTATCGCGTCCTCGCCGACGAACAAAGAGCCGGATGAGGAGCCAAGAACGGATGAGGACGACGAGGAGATGGCGGGAGTCCGAAGCGTCGCGTTCCAGCCGGAGGCGAGAACGGAGGACGAGGAGACGGCGCTCCCGTGCGTCGCCTTACTGTCGCAGCACGGCTACAAGGTCTTCTCCTTCTCCGAGAACCGCATGATCGACGAAGAAGACGTCAGGCTGCGCCTGGTGGGCGGCCGCCGGCACGTGCCGTCCCCGTATGGCGGGAAGGTGTTCGCTACGGACCTGTTCGGCCGGCACTCGTCCCATCTCGTCGACCCATTCACCGGCGAGCGGACGCCTCTCCCCGACCTGCCCATCCCGTTCTCAGAGACGGAGCCGATGCCGTGCGAGCCCGACGAGCCCCGCGTGCGCAGCACGAAGGCCACCGACGACGGGTTCGCGTGGGACTGGTCCCCGCGCGGCGTCATGGTCGCCCGCGGCGACACGGTGTTTTTCTGCGAGACAGGCGGTGGCTCGTGGACGCCGGTGCACCGGTCGAGGTGCAACTCGACCATGACCGTCAAACTACCGCGGCTGCTTCTTCTTCGTGCTTGAGGAGCGCTCGCTGATCACCACGGTGATCGACGCCGAGACCCTCGACTGCTCCGCCGTGACGATCGAGCCGCCGCCCTGCCGCGAAGGCATCGACGCTGCCTACCTGGTGGCCTCCACCGACGACGTGCTCCTGCTGGCGCACCGCGCCGGAGACAGTAAGTGCAAGCTCTTCTCCCAGGTGTACCGCGCGCAGCACAAGAAACAGAACCCGAGGTGGGAGCGCGTGGCTGACATCGGCGACCGCGCCATGTTCGTCGACAGGGTCCACGGCTTCACCGTCGGCGCCGGCGCGCGCACGCGGAGGAACTGCGTGTACGTGACTGTCGGTGAGGAGGTGGAGGGCCCGTGGCAGAGCCGCGTCGTCGCGCTTGACGTCGGCGCGGTTCACCTGAGGCACCCGACGCACCTCACGGCACTGAAAAGCGAGCTCCGCCACTGCGAGGTTCAGCGGATGTGGGGAGAACCTCATTGGATCATCCGCAACAATTGATCGTCGCGAGGAGGTTCAATCATATATATATAGCTTTAGAGTTAAACCAGTCATTAGTCAATCGAATACTTCTCTCTTTACTACTCGTGATTTGTTCGCGACTCTCTCGAGTTCAGGCAAAAACGCCAAGAAATAAATCCAATGCAGTCGTCACAAGATTACAACTTTGGTAGTTATAAATCGACCATTGAATCACAAAGTGATGGTCCATATTTTTTAGAGTACACTGTTCAGCGATCTGCACCAGACATTATAGTTAAGCGCTCTTGGGCGATCCAAATCGTCCATTGCTTCCATGCAACGGTACTGATAGCCAGTGACCGCTTAATATGCTGTTTCTCTTTTGTCAGTTTTCAATTTTTTTAGAGTATAGTTAATTTTCAATTCAGCAATGTCCTTAATATCAATACCGCTCTGGTTGTGAGCGCGGTTATTCAATCCACGGTCAAATCCGCCATGTTGCCCCGATTAATCTATCAAATTATGTATCAACGAGTTTGGCAAAGCCATTGACAAGCATTGCACCTATATTTGTTTTCCTCGAAAAGATTTCTTTTCAAGTGTTACTGTGGAGCGATTATGACAAGCTAAATTACAAACTTGCAAGACAACAAGCTCTCAACAAGTCTGAGCGTGCCCACGTCTCTTTTACCATGTATAAGCTGTCTAGCATGTTGGAAATGAGCAAAAGAAAAATTATGGTAGTAGAAAAACAGAAAAAAAAATTGATTGTAGAAAAAAAGAAAGAAATGAGAGCAAAGTATTTTTTACATAGAGTACAAAGAGGATGAACACCGCATGCATACCCTACTCATGCTATACACGTATATACACACGTGTGCGTCCACTACACACATCATGAATTTTGCAAAGGCGCCCTAATCTTATAAAACATGGATACACCCTTTCCTACTGAACGGATATATGTATACTTTGATTAAATATACATCACACATCGAGCCCAGATTGGTGGGAAGGAATACCTTCGCTCCCATGATCACTGGCCACGGTCCCGTCTGTGAAACGAGCAAAGTATCAACTCAAGCAGCAAGTCACACAGACCTGAATGCAAATTGATTGTTAGTTTATTACTCCATTCAATAGTAACCTTCCTGGTCGTGTGTAACGATTATTTGACACCCGAATTAAGTTGCAATGTTTTGACAATTTCCCATCCGGAAGTGTCTACAAGATCAAGCTAAGCTAAGATGCTCTTCATTTTTTTTTTACTTGCGTGATAACTCAAGTGATAATAGAGATTGCTTCTCCTTTTCTTTCAAACATCATGCTCTTGGAAGCAGGGTTAACAATACCGTTTTGATCTCGGTTTTCGACGAGCTAACAGTACCGAAATTCACAAAAAACCGAATGCTTTTGGAAGTCAAACGAATTTGAAATCTGATCAAATAGCGGTACAAAATTCTAACAAAAAGTTTGAAAACCGCTAGAAAAGTGACGAATTTTGAGCGGTTTTCTCGAAAATTGGCGATAGATTGAAAAATTGAATTTTCTTGCATATAAAAAATATTTTTCTTTTAGGGGACTTTTCTTCAAACTTATTTTTAAAAAAATTCACACCAGAGGTTATAAAGCTATTAATACTAATTTTAGGTAACTTTTGGATATTTTTTTTCAATTTTTTGAATTTAAATTTGAACTTGAGGAGTAAACCGGATGATATGCTTTTCCGAACCGACACGGTACGAGTAAAATTCACAAAATCCGAGCAGTTTTCGATGAAATTTGAAATCCTACTTGGAAGAAGTTTGACACTGGGATGGAAACTAAAGCACTCATATATTTTTAAAAAACACTGTATTTTTTTATGAATGTAAACTCTCCAAAATCCGAATTTCTATCTGAACAAACTGTTTCGAATCCAAGCTAATATCGAAAACCTCTAGCCAAACGAACTGGTGGCTATCTATATCTTGTAGTTAACTGCTACGGTTTGATCCCCACTATGGCTCTCTTCGTTTTAGCTTCTGCTTAAAAAAAACAGATTGTTTACCGACTGAGATGATTCTAGACAGCTTCTCCTGCAATGAGAAGCTACCCTCTATATATAATCAAAATCCGGCTGAAACTTGATTCTCGCTGATTCTTACTAATTCTCGCTAGCCTAGTCCAGAACCTAAAAGTCGCAATCGAGCCGACCTAATTCTTCTATAATCAAAAGCAGTTTCTCTTATAAATCATAATCCAGAACTGTAATGAAGGGATCTTATGTATATGATAGATTCTCGCAAGAGGTACACGGCGTGCAGAGAAAGAAGGGAGCGAAGCTTCTTGTGCGAGGGGGAGCTGAACGCAAAATCAAACACTCGTAAGTCGTAAGGGCTTTCTGAAGGGGGCGATGACATGGATATAGGATCAGAGGCCGCGAATCCTCCGGAGTTTAGGAAAGGTAGTATTTGTTGTATATCCGTAAAACCCATATGCCATGATAAGAATAGTTTAATCCCATATAGATATTTATTCGGCTATCTCCCCTCTCCTCCCCATTATAAGGGGCGATAGGATGGACCGATGGAACAAGGATTTCCTACGACCCGTTGTGCCTATGACCCTAATCCATGCCGTCCATGCAAACGTTAAGATCTGTGCATGAATTTGTCAGTTTGAAATACAAACTTTTATACGAAAAGAATACAGTACATGTACATGGCGGGTCCCACCATTATAGCCGCATCTAAAGCACCCTCTCTCACAAAATGCTAGCATATCTAGCCCTTACTTTTTTTTTTTCAAAAATAGCTCTTTTTAAAAAAATTTGCAAAAATAACCTCTCTCCACACTACAGTATCACGGGATGTTGCTACAGCACCTGGTACTGTACCACAGGAATTTGATTTTCGCGGTCGTGAGGTGTAGTAATTTGAATTGCCACGAAATAGAGGTGCAGAAATGCAATTGTCATGGAACGGGGCGCGAAAATCCAATTTCCGCGGGATGGGGCTATGGCATTTGGATTTTTCCATGTCGAGGGTGTACGGCAATTGGATTTGTCATGGTGTGATGGCCTACAAATGCTGCTCTCGTCCCGCGCGAAATGAGGCCATTCCTGCAAAAAAAATATACTGAGATTGATTCTGTAAAAGGCTTTTAGAGTACTAGAACAGTGAATAGTTCCTTTCTCAACCTCCCATAGTCCCATTCACTCTCCTCTCTCTCAATCTCTCTCTCTTACATCTACGACGGTCGGTGACCTGGCGACTAGCAGTAGGTGGCGATGTGGGCAGAGGGTGTTGGTGTTGGTGGTTGGTGAGCAGCAGTGTGCGATGGCTCGGGCGAGTGGCGGACACTACTACAGAACCGGCTACTAGTAGCGGTTCGTAACCCCCTTTAGAAGCGGTTTTATAACCGCTTCTAAGCAACAGCGTGTGATACCGTCGGGTATCACAAGCGTTGCTCAACCGCTGTCTTGTGGCACCAAAAGTGGTTGGGAAGGTGTTCGGGAGGGCCATGGAGCCGCCATGGGAACTCCACAAGCGTTCGTTTACAAACCGCCAGGAGAAGGATATCGAAGCGGTTCGTCATACAAACCGCTTGGAGAAGGATATCCGAGGCGATTAGTCTTACCAACCGCTTGTGAGAGCGACACTCTACAAGCGGTTGGAGTCACCAACCTCTTGTGGAGAGAGTTTTCGATTATATGTATTTTAGAATATGTTCTTACAAAGGTGTTTTGTATATCGCTTTTGACCATAAAATTAAATATGAGGAGGAGTTTTTTGCGCAATTAAATATATATTGCATATGCATACTCATACACATGTTCACAAGCTAGCTAGCTCACTACACTAAAAAACGAACTTAATAGTGTAAAAATGGACAAGTACATAGACGCAACCAACGCTATAATTTTGAATGATGAAAAAATGATTATCGAACTCATTTCTTGCATGCGTCACTCTTTTTGTCCTTGGTCGACGTGGATGGCGCCGGCGAGCTCATCGGTGTTCAACTCGAAACCTTACGTGGAACTCGCCATTTCGAGATACAACCTCGTCGACAATGAAGCCGATGAGTTGTTCTTGGAGTCTTGCGCGACCGGTGAGGCGAGCACGTTAACGTGCTCATCGATGTTAAATGACAATTAATAAAGCGGGAGTATATAAATATCCGATCACATGCAATTAATTAAAATGTAAGTTGTAGCTAACAAATTGACATGCATATACTGAACCTCGGCATAATGTTCCAAATTGCCGCCATGGATAAAACTTTGAATATAGTGGAACACGTAGTAGCCACATAAGTTGTTTCCAAATTGCCCGCGCTTAACCTTCAAGGGAGAAATTTCGAATATCGGATGAAGAACCGATATGGCGCATGTATATTAATAATAGTTTTTGTAGTACGTGCTGAAGTGCTTACTATGACTTCGAATTCTTTCTCGAATTCTCCTTTTTGCTTCTTCTTAAACTTTGCAAATGTCTTGTTAAGGATGTTAATGAACCATTGGTATTTTTGGACTGGATTCCTTCTTGAGTCATAAACTGTAATCCTGCTGTTGTCAAGCTCGATGACTAGAAGGATCCAGTGAAACCTATTCGTATATTGCAACATATGCGTAAGTAGCTACTCGTACTATCAATGGCTTAAGAAATACAAGAACAAGAGGTTTGTGAGAACACGTACTTGAAGTTGAAGGGCAGAAGTATGTACGGTTTGTAGTGTTGTTTCAACAGTGCATGCAAAAGGTATGCCTCAACGTTCGATTTTTGCATGTCGTATGACCAGACTTTCTCGTTGACAATCTTCGGGTCGATGAAGCCAACGCTCGCTTGCCCGATCTTGTACATCGTTGTATCTCCATTCTACATAAGAAGGATAACTAAGTTAATTAGATTTTCAATTTTGTGGTGCGAGAGGAAGCAAACGGTAAACTTAGTAGATCGACACTTACGCACACCGGCGGGACATGAAAGACACGTTGACCTCGTCTCCTTGGTACACATGGTACAAGTCATCAATTCGACCATAGTTACGTGTTGTTCCTTGGAAGAAATACTCATCTTGGAAGCGGAGGAGGAACATTTGCTCTCCTTTAGATGCCCTTTCCATGTACCATTCATGCATTTGACGATCTTGGTTGGGAGATCTTTTATATCCTTTGGATCAATTAGCGGTTTGCCCAACTCATACTTCCATTTGGTTGGTGCCATTGGAAGATCCTAGTTTAATGATTTGAGTCCGCCTCCTTCAGAATGCCATTTTCTCAAGTCCTCAAAGACTCTGCGATCTTCCACTTTCTTCTTCTTTCCCTTGAAGGAGCCCGTGTATTTTGCAATCGTAGCCTTTCTTATTGTCCTTTGTAGTCGCCATCACAGGCGGCGGCGCTGCTCGCATGACCGAAAGTGCTTCACGCTTTTTTATCTATTTTAAGCTTGGCTCGCTTCTTTGGCACAAAGTCGCTCGCCACATCCGTCTTTACGGATGCAGCTAGCTCCTCCGCAGTCAGATCATATGGCCTCTTTGGCGGTTGCTTTGACATTTTCTGGCTACCGGATGCCGACTTCGTGGGAGGAGGTGCTAGTGCGGGATCCCTCCTTCTGACATCGAGCTTCTTCCTCGGGGGAGATGCTGGAGGCGTGGTGACTGGAGATGTTGGGTGCTTCTTACTTTCAGGCGGTGGCGGTGGCGGCGGAGTCGGGCTTCTTTGTGGAGCGGGAGGTGGAGGAGGCGTGGCCTGGACCACCGGGGAAGCATTGCGTGCAGGCGACGCTGGAGGAGTCGTGGGTTGTCGATGTGGAGGAGGCGTGCTTGCTCCTGTAGCTGGTTCAAATGCGGGACCTCTCTTGCCGGAGATATAACCTCCACACCATCTCGGAAATATGATGTACTTTTTGCGCCATAGGATGAATGTGCTATGGAGGGCTGTCCAAGGTTGGTCACCTCGTCGCCCCTGTGAATATCTAGAATGAGATCTTCGGCCCCCACCACCTCTTCCACTGTGACCTTGAGTATCCGCGGTATCCGGTTGCGTGGAATGTCTCGCCCGCCTCACCGGATAAGCCATGCCGTAAGCCACCTTGAAGGAGAGGTTACGCATATCAATGTGTAGCTTCGCACTAGCGGCGAACCTTGATGTCTGTCCACGGATGACGCCCGCTGCGAGTCGCTCACTCTGAGGGCCACGGCGGATGCGAATCTCTTTAGGCGCGGCCGGACCGATCATGGATTCCGCGCCGCTTGAACATTGGTCGAACGTAGTGCTCCTGGCGGCTCATTGCTTCGACACTTTTTGCGTGACTGGGACATCGATGGAAGCCTTCGTAGCTCTAAGCTCTTCCTCCAATCGGCTCACTCTACCCTCGATCTCTCCTCTTGCTTCTTTCCCCGACTCTGAAGTGCTTGAGTCTTTGGCAAAGCCGTGCCTCCATGGCACCTTCCGAAACCTCGTGTCCGTCTCCGGTGCTCGTGGTTTTGAAGGGCATATGTTAGCTCGCTATTCTCCCCGTCCGTCGGCAAGGATCTCGACCGAAGTCCGCCGATGGCTTCTACAATCCTTTCGCCAACTTCTTGGACTCGGTGCCATCACCAAGCTACCATCATCGGCAAGGCTGCCTCGTGACCCAATAACCAATTGCGCATGCGGGCTCCCAATTCTCGGTTCAGTATAATATCGTCTTTGCCAAGTTCATCTTCCCGCTTGTCCCATTTCTTTGCAATTTTGATGTAACCACCGGTCCCGAGATGGTGGTGGTATTTCTTCTTCGTGCATTCACCTTGTTTTTCTCTCTCGCGGCCTGTCCTGCATCCGACAGCTTGTACTCCTCGAAAGCATCCCAATGATCGGCCAGCTTAGGAAATTTATTGAAGTCTGACCTTTCTCCTTTGTCGATGTACTTGCGGGTGAGGGACAACTTCCACTGCTGAAAGGAAGTTGCCATCTTCTTCAAAGCCCATCCCTTGGCCTTCGTTCGTACCCTTCTCGAAAAGTGAAATTTTCCTTTATATCATTCCAGCAGCGCCTTGGTAGCCGCAGGACTTCGCCCATTTCTCGATGCCGATTGGGACGTGATCCCTAACGTGGTAGCCGCAAGCGTTGTTGAAAGGCCCAATTGCTGAATCCGGCTAGCAGACTCCGTCGTTGCGACTTGCTTATCACGCACTTTGTCGAAGGCTTCTTGTTAGGTCCTCGGTTCATTCGGACCGGGTGGCCGATGAGGCACCGCTGGATACACAAACACATATAATATGAATGATTTTAGAATAATTAAATGTTTACGGTGAATTTATAATGAGTAAGAGTATACCTCGGTACAGTGTTAACGGCCTCATCGACAATACAAGCCTGACACCATCGTGATTTTCCGCATCAGTGATAACGGCCTCATTGGCTAAGACGCTACCCAGCGCAATGGTCTCGAACAACAGATTTTCCGCTTCATCGTATTCCGGGTCACCACGTCTTGGTGTCGCCATCTAAAGTAGAGCAAATCTCGAGGCTTAGATTATATATGAAGACAAGATTGTTGAGAACAATTCGAGTTTGAAAGCATAGTTTAAGATCGACAGGAACAGGTTTGTGCCTGATGAGATCACATTCCTTGGGTTACTTTCTGCATGCAATCATATACTTATACATTTCACATAGACTTACACATTTCACATGATACATATACAATTGACAATTCACATATACTTATACATTTCACATATACTTACACATTTCACAGACTTACACATTTCACATGATACATATACAATTGACAATTCACATATACTTACACATTTCACATAGACTTACACATTTCACATGATACATATACAATTGACAATTCACATATACTTATTTCTTTGAATAAAAAATAACGAATCATTCTTATTCCACACTAAGATGATTTTAAAAAATGAAATAAGGTTATAAATCCACGACTAGAATGTTAATAGTTTATTACACCAAAAGAGCGAGGCGATAAGTTCCTTGTCAACCAACCGCGTCACCTCGTGGCCTTCTCCACACAGAGTGTATCGCTATGCTGTCGCCGCTATGAGCCCATGCTTTTGGAATAAAAGTCTTGATCAAAATCTAGAAGGTCCTTCTCGATTGACCAAAGACCTGATGTTCCAAAAGCATGGTCGCCAGAGAGCATACGATACACTCAGGAGAAGACCACGAGGTGACGGCTTTGGTTGATAAGGAACTAATCGCTTCGCTTTTTGGTGTAATAGACTATTAACATTCTAGTCGTGATTTATAACCTTACTTCATTTTTTAAAATCATATTAGTGTGGAATAAGAATGATTCGTTATTTTTTATTCAAAGAAATTTTACCGAGTCCTTATCTTCATCCGACCAAATTTCAATCTGGAATAAAGGATAGATTGTGATTACGCCTTAGGGCATAAATGTTTTCCATGATTCTACTTCACATCTCACTGAAAATGACTATTTTTCTCTTCAAATAAACTGAATCAAAGAGGCGATAAGTAGTAAAATGAAGAGCATATATTTTAAAACAACATGAAAGAAGAACTTGCGTATGGGCTTTAAGAACGAAATTTCCATTGCAATTCTTCATATCAAGACAAAGAGTCTTGGAGAATCGTAATAAAATAGCATGTGGAACCAAGCAAATCATTACAACGTGCACATCGGACAACAACAACAACATAGTCATCTATATTTATGAAACATGTTAATGAATCACCGATGGTAATGCTAACAAAGAATACTATCTTAGCTCAAATATATTTTGATTTTATACATATATATCTTGCATGGCATTCAAAGATCTTCTCAGATTTCCCCAAATCCACACAAGGCCAAGACCATATCTTAGCTCAAATATATTTTGATTTTATACACCAAGGAGTATATCCGCAACCTCCAACAACACCATATCTTGTCAGATTTCCCAAATCCACCCAAGGCCAAGACTAGACCTTGCACGGCTCAGATTCTTCCCAAACAGAGCAAACCACACAAAGTCAAAATCATCCAAACCAGCCCTTCTTCCTCACTCCTCCTTCTTCCTCACTCTCCTTCTTCTTGCTCTGACCCTAGCGCCCGGCCAGCTTAGCCGACTCCTCGGACATTTCACTAACACCTTAAGGGCAAAGGATTAGAGAGGGAGGAGGAGGCGCATGCAGCCTATACCTCGGTCCTCCCGGTGGAATGGCGGGCGGCGTCGAGCGGTGGCGGAGGAGGCGATGGCGAGGTGGCGGATACGGCGAGGTGGCGCCGTGCTGGCTCTCGACGGAGGCGGCGGATCGAGACTTCAAAATTTGGGGTGTGAGGAAGCGGACTTAGAAAATTTGGGGTGTGAGGAAGAGCGGGGAGTATCGACTTTATATAGGGCACCCACTTCTACAAGCTTAATAATAACAACCGCTTGTAGTAGTCACAAGCGGTTGGTATTATCAACCGCTAGAAGAGACTTCTACAAGCGGTTAATATTACTAACCGCTTGTAGAACGATGGATGGGCGGAGTGGGAAAGGCCCTATGCAAGCGTTGGTGTATTAACCGCTAGAGCACCTTCTACAAGCGGTTCGTAATACCAACCGCTATAAAAGTGCCGACAGATAATATTAAAAACAATACGGTGCCCATATCGCTCGATAAGATCTCTTCCTCCCCGGCTAGCGCGTGGCGTTTGAGTGTCTTGCCTCGTCCACCTTGTTCGAACCCGCTCGCGCCCCTTGCCATTCTTTTTTTTTTTATCAGGCGGCATTTTCTACAAGTGGTTGGTATTACGAACCGCTTGTATAGATTTTCGACAAGCGGTTCGTAATACCAACCGCTAGATGATATTTTCTACAAGCGGTTCTTACTACGAACCGCTTGTAGAAGTGGGTAGACTTTAAATTCTCTAAGTCCCCGCATGCACTCTCCCACACCTTCAAATTTTCTCGTCCCGGCGCCTCCTCTCTGTCAAGGCCCTCTCCGCTCTCTGTTTTCATGCCCACAAGGTGTTCGTGAAATGCCCACAAGGAGTTTTGTTGATATGTTCATGTTGGAGTAATGAAAAATATTGTTGATGGTATGTTTTGAACTCTTTGAAGCTATTAATTCATGTCGATGGCCTCATCAAATGGCGAGACGAAGAGACAACTAGAGGCATTGCGGATGAAGCTATCGTGTCCTCGATCGCGAGATCCTCAGAAATGTGTTCACCTCCCATACATCCAAGAATCCATCCCGAGTGTTCATGAAGTGTTGAATATGTCGGTAAGTTTTTGAAGTTATTCATTTGTTCATATTCCTTGACTTTCACCTTCCGCTCCATTCTTTCTGCTTGAAGGGCACAAGATGTCCAGATTGGCGTTGAATGATAAAGCCACCATAGTCTTGAAAATCTTGCAATGCAAATTGCTGCATTACAAGAAGATTTGTTTGCCAAGGAGAGTTCACAGATCCGGCACTAGTGTCTATAAGAGGAGAGATGCACATCCCACGCTTCGATGACAACAAGAGTATTAAAAGCTAGAAGAAAGGATGGAAAGAGTAGAGGACATGCTAAAGAAATTAGTTAATATAGCTATCATTGTAATGTTGCTCCTTTTAGTTAATATAGCTATCATTGTAATGTTGTAAATTTCACATTTGCTTTTGGGGTTTTTGTATGGGAATTTATGAGCTAACTATGCTAAGCTGAATTTCTCTTTGTATGGTAAAATTTACTACGATCCTTTCATAGAGTGGATATAAATTTTCGGGCTTTGTTCTCATTTTAAAATTTGTACAAATGGTTTTCGTGCTTTGTTTTCATTTTAAAATTTGTGTAAATAATTATGTACAAGCAATGTTAAACATCAACATATCAACATGATCATATGGAATAATTTGTATACAAGTAGTACATCTTAAGTCTTCGTCTTTACAATTGTTTCTTCGTTATGATCGTGGCGTATGTAAGGAGCATCGACATCATCATCACGCAGACGCTTATGTCGACATCAACTGTAAAAGGAGGAGCTCGTCGAACCGACCATACTCTTCCTCGTCGGTGGCGTTCTCAACTCCTACAATCCTTCGCTTGCCTTGGAGAACCACATGTCGCTTTGGCATTACCTTTTGCTTGTCCTTCGCTTCTTAGGTTTGCTTGACATGTCCATTACATAGAAGACTGGATCACATCGTTCGCGAGAACAAACGGTTCGCGCCTATAGCCGACTTCTGTGAGATCCACGGTTGTCATGCCGTGTTTGTCGACCTTCACACCGCTTTGGAGTCACTTGACCCATTGGCACTTAAATAGAGGGACCTTCAGAGGTCCATAGTCGAGCTCCCATATTTCTTCTATGAAACCATAATATGTGTCCAACTTCGTCATTTGTTGTCTTGGTGTCTATACTGACACCATTGCTCGATTGGTGCTCCTGTTATCACGGGATCTAGTGTAGAATGTGTAACCATTGATCTCATACCCTTGAATGTCACGATTTCTTGTGATGGTCCCCGAGCCAAGCGTTGCAATAGTTCATCGCTTGACCCTTCCTCAAGGATGTACTTGGCAGTTACCGCCGAAAGAATCCATGTGCTTGAGGTTATCCAACTCTCTGTCTTCCCTGTGAACTCATGGCGTAGGACACTCTTGTGCCAAGGACATAGGGGCGACTATAGTTGATTGCTTCGAACAAAGGAAATGTGCTTGCTTGAATGCAACAAGATCATTGCATGCAACCGATTGCCTTCCTATTGTCCCTTTGCCCCGTAGCCTCCCTCGTGTCGTGATATGGGGACACCGATAGGATTTAGATCATTCATATAATCAACACAAAACTCTATCACCTCCTCCACACGTAGCCCTCGGCAATGCACCTTCCTGACGCCTTGACGAGTTACGGACGTATTTCTTGAGGACACTCATGTACCTCTCGAAGGGAACATGTTGTGCAGATGCACTGTCCGAGGATACCTATCTCCTTGACAAGGTGAACGGTGAGATGAACCATGATATCAAAGAATGCAGGAGGAAAGATCATCTCGAGGCTAACCAAACTTTGTACCACATCACCTCCAACTTAGGCGGTTTAGCCGGTTCGACAACCTTCTCGCGAAATGGCGCTCAGAAGGAACATAGCTTTGTGATTGTCCCCGCACCCACTCGGGTAGTATACCTCGACAACTACCGGAGCAACTATGTCATCAACACAAGGCGTCATGGATTTTAGGCCTTGGAGTTTGTTCTCTTCGTGTTTACGAGTCTCTTTACATTTGAGGAGTATCCGTAAGGACCTTCACACTGCTCAAACACTCAATCATGCTTTTTTTTCTCTTCTTTGCTTGGAGTGTAGCTCGCAGGATGTAGAAAAAGTTGTTTTGTCCTTCTTTGTTTTTTGGATGTAGGTCACTCACCTCCATGTCTTCAAGGTCCTTCCGAGCTTGCAGTGTATCTTTTGATTTGCCATACATATCTATGTAGCCTAGCGAGTGTTCAAGCAAACATTCTTCGTGATGTGCATGAAGTCAAGCGAGTGACTTAACCTCCAAAACTTCCCAATACCGCAGGTCCCAAAATATTGATTTCTTCTTCCATGTGGGTGCATGACCATCCTCGCTCGAACACAGTATGCTTCCAAGACCCTTCCCAAATACTACTTTCAGATCCTTTACCATAGCAAACACAAGTCGCCCATTACGATCTTTGAGGCTTAACACGAATTCTGCTCCCAAATTTATCGCTTTTCCACCTCAAAGCATGACTGCCAGAAGAAACTGCAGTGGCCCATGTACACACACTTCCGAGAGTTTTTCGGTACATGCAAATCCGTTTCATCTATGCACTGGGTGCGAGCTTTAAACCCTTTGACAGCTTTGGCGGACGGAGTTATGAGAGCAGCCAATCGTTGATTGTTACAAACAACAATGCACGCAGTTGAAATACTCTCTTTTGTACTCATCCCAAACCCGTACACCATCCTCCCACAACTTCACAAGGTCTTCAACCAATGGCTTCGTGAGACATCGATGTCGTTTCCAGTTGCTTCGCCTTCGATCAACAATGGCATCATGATGTACTTCCGCTTCATGCACACCATGGAGGAATGTTATAGATGCAAAGCGCCACAAAGCCAAAGCTATGGATGCCGCTCAACCGACCGAAAGGATTCAACCCATCGGTGCTCAACCCAAACCTTATGTTTCGACCTCATTTGCAAAGTTCGTAAGCCCGATCTACTTTCCTCCATCTGCGAGCCATCTGCGCAGGTGTCTAAGCATCCCGCCTTCCTTACGCTCTTACGCATGCCAACGCATCATCTTGGCATGACCTTCGTTAGCAAATGACGCTTCAACCGGGGATCACAGGGAAATACCACAATACTTTGGCTGGAGTTCTCTTCTTCGTACGATTCCCATCTAATTCACCTGGATCGTCACGCTGCACCTTACACCGGGATTCTTCGCACACTGGACAAACCTCGAAATCGGCATACTCATTGCGTTACAGGATACAATCGTTAGGACATGCGTGTATCTTCCGTACTTGCAATCCTAAAGGGCAGAGGACTCGCTTCGCTTCATAATGAGATTCGTAGAGTGTTACCTTCCTGAAGCAACTTCTTTACGAGTGATAACAAACCATTGAATGCCTTGTCCGACACACCGCTTATGGCCTTCTATTGCATGAGTTCTAGTGTAGTACGCAGACTTTTGTGGCCCCGTCCCACGCTTTGGGTACAAAACAGCCTACGTGGTCCTCTACCATGCTCTGAAACTTCTTGTATTGTCTTTCCTCTGTGAACTCTCCCTCTCCATCACGGAGCATCCGATCTAACTCATCATCGCCATACTCGCCGATCAGATCTTCTACGGACCAGTATTGAGTGGTGTCCGCATACCGCTGGCTCTATCTTCCTCTTCTTCATCTTCTTTATCATCTTCCCGTCGAATCGCCTCTGCTTTCTCCATGGTGGGTCCAGCAGGTATAGTTTGCAATGAAACCTCTCGTGATCACATGGCTCATAACCATCCATCGTTCGGAGTGCTCCTTCTCATTCTTGCAATCTACGCACGGACAACGTATGAAGCTTCCTGGAGGCAAAAATGCAACGGCCGCGTTGAGAAACTCCTTCATGCCATCTCTGAACTCTCTTGACCGACGGTCCGCATTGTACATCCATTGCCGGTTCATCTACACCAATAAAAATAATAACAACATCTATCACAATATTTAATTAAAGCTAACTATGTCTAATAGTTTTGTATTTTTAATCATTCGCATTCTTTTAACTAAAGCCAACTAATTATTTCTAATCCTCGCATTTTTTAAAATAAAACTAACTAATTGTTACATGTTCATGCAAACCTTTTCTATCATTCCGCATTTTAATTTTACTAAATAAAAATTATTTTTACCTTTTCCCCACCTTTGTAATTTTTCATCGTTTCACATTTATTGCATTTCATTCCATACACCAAACAATATATCACCTTAAGAACAAAAAATAAGCCAACAACAGAAACACTAACAATTCCCACAAGAACAAAACATGATTTCTCAACATCCAATGCACAAAAACATCAATATATAGGTGAGAAGGATGTCAAGAACATGTTACTCACCTTAGAAACAATTAATTCGAGCTAATAGCCTCAATTGAAAATTTTGGCAAGACCTCCCCCATGAACTGCGCTCTCGGCCCACCACTCTGCTGTCCAGAGCGAGCTCGGGGAGGAAAATGGGGTTTAAATGCGTTGGGCGGGAGGTCTCTACAAGCGGTTCTACGCACGAACCGCTTCTGGATCCTCACCTATAGAAGCGGTTCGTGTATCAAACCGCTTCTACAGATCTAGAAGCGGTTTTATACACGAACCGCTTCTAGAGATGGCACTCGCAAGGGGTTCGTGTCAAGAACCGCTTCTAGAGACCCTCCGCCGCTGCCACTTAACCGCTTAGGGCGTAGAGCACAAGCGGTGCGCACTCTAACCGCTTGTGATAGACCGGTTGTGAAGGCCGGTTCTGTAGTAGTGGGAGAAAAGGTCGAAGCTGGTGTGGCGGCCTGCAGCGCAAGGCGGAGGTTGTTGGTGTGAACATGATGCAACGGCGTCGTAGCCAAGTAGCAGCAGACGGCAACCGGGGGAGTGGCATGCGGGGAGGTCGGATTTGATGTTGGTGGAGGCGCTCGGTGTCTTGCTCGCTGCTCCTCGATTTTCGAAGGTGATTTTTCCCCTCCTGGTGAAATTTTGCTTGCGCTTGGTGGATGTGGTGTTTCACCTTCATCGAATTGCTCAATTTGTTTGGTATTTTGTGCTTCCTCGATTTTCTTACTCCTCCTTCCATTACTTTCCTTGTCATGCCTGCTCGATTCGATGGTTTATATACTTATTAGTTGGTCGAATTGTTTCTTGGCTGCATGGATCATCGCCTTCATCTTCAAACTTTTGGATTTGGATCGGGCTGATTATATAGGTAGACCAGGCTCAGTTGTCCCTAAGACTGATTCCCCCTAGAGGTGGCCAAATAGGCCATGAGTAACGTGCTGGCTCGAGGCCCAGCACCTGTAGACACAATTTAGGCACAGTCCAATTGTAAATGGGTTGTATTGGTATGGCCCAATAACCTGGGTCATGCTTGGGTCGACACCTCGACTGACGGCTAAGGCACAACCCAAAGATGGCTTGGCCTGACATAAAGACAAAGACTACTACCAGCCCGACATGGCCCGTTTAGCCCATTTATCTGAAAAATGTCATTTTTAGTTATTGGAGGTGCCTATGCATGGCTCGTGGGTGCCTAGGAGGTTCAATCAACCGTGGAATCGATTAGGGAAAAGCGTAAAACGGTGCCACTAGTGGTAAGTTGGTTGGTGCATCTAACTTAGCGGTATAGGTATTTGCTTGATAATGCACAACCCCACTTGTATGAGGATCTCATAGCAATATTATGGTCGATTGAGTTAGCATCATGATAAGAGATGGAGTTGTAGCCGATAGCTTAGCATCGACCATTAACACCGAACTTTGCATGTTCGGTGCTACCGAATAGACCAGGTAATTTAGTAGGGTTTGCATTAGATCAAGCAGGCTTCCATCTGATGCTAACTCTTGATCTATAGTTTTAACACTGTTAGCTATCTTGGGCTTAAGAGTTGTAATTAGATCTGATGATTGTTTGATCAAAATATGGTGCACAGATTGATTAATCATAGCTGATAATTCGGCTTGTGCAAGCATGTATCGACTTACTAATGTATCGGTAATCCCTGCGTCGTCGAAGGGATTGACTATCAGCAATGGGGTCTTTTGTGTGACACCATATCGAGTCTTTTGATAGTAGCTTAGCATCATCTCCTCGAGCACGGCCTCCCGGTCCTCAATCTCCTTACGCTGTTCTAGTGTCAAATCCTTCAATATTGGGACAATTATAGCTTCAGTGTTGAGATTGGATGGCGGAATTGATTTTTCGATAGAAGACATCGTGTCCCACCAAGTGTGCTAAAAGTGTGTTACGACGAAAAATATGACAATGGATTAATTGGCTTAAACACACGCGAACGCCGGGTTCAATGAGGTTCGGGGCATGCCAGCCGATTTGATCCTACAATCGATAAGATTGATTGAAAAATATGTGTCGGTGTTTCGTAAAACCGGCAAGTAAATTTGTAAGTCTAGGGGCCACGCGTTCCTGCTCCTTGAATGGTTAGACTCGGGAGTCCAAGATGTATACTGGTTCGGGCCGAATATCCCTACGTCCAATTCGTGGTGGTGGTTTTGTATTGCTTGGGGTGCAGCAGACTGCACTGGGTTACAAGCGAGGGCTCAAGATAGGACCTGAGCGCTCGTCCGAGTGGGAGGGGCGAGAGCTCGGGAGCTCGGAAGCTAGGAATGTTCGTCTGTATGTTTGACGAGCTCGAGACCGGATGTGTTTGCCTGAGTCGGATGCGAATGCGAATCCCCTTCCCTGAGGGCCCTGCCTCCCTTTATATAGGTGGAGGGACAAGTTACACGGGAGTTTGGAGAAAAAAGGTAGGGGTATGCTACGCCCGGGAGTCCCGGTCTTCGGTCTTGGTGACTGACAAGTTCCTATACGTCCCACGTCTGGGTTGGTAGACACAACGGGCGGCGTTTCGTCGGGAAGGTGCACACCGCCTCCGAGTGTGCTTGTCGTGCCGACGCTCGTTGCTTGCGCCTCTGTACCGCTCGGGGCGAGGCGCGTCTCCACCGCGCAGACGGAGTGAAGGGATCGGGCACTTGACTTTGGCGGCCCCGCCACCTTGGGAAGGAGCCACCGCCTCAAAGATGGCCGTCGCTGGCCCAGGCGGGTGGCTCGCTTGAGGTCGACCGGCGACGTGGCGGAGGTCGTTGGGATCCGACCGAGGCCAAGCCTGAGCCCGGGGAGTCCGACCTGTGGCTGTCCTGAGCTCAGGGAGCGTCCCGACCGAGGCTAGGTCGGACCACCCCTACCGGGCCTGAACGAGGCCGAGGGTCCTTTGTGGGCCCACGAGGCCTAGAGTTAGGCCGAACACGGATCATCTGGTATTCCAGACAATATTCAGTGATAATCCCATCTTACTGTGAGGGACGGAGACTTTGGTAATACCCTCTCTAGCATTCTGCACCGCTGCCAATCTTGCCGCCATGTTCGCATGACTGAGAGAGAGACGATCTTGAAATAAATGTATACCTTGCTGTGGGGTACCTCTGGTATGAGTATTCGTCAATATGCTTAAAGCCAATATAATATGATAATCGGCAAAGATCTAAACAGTTATAAGAAGCCGATCAAATCAAGAGTAACGATAAGTCTAAACAGTCGATTAGAGCTGATTAGATGGTTGATAAAACTAGTTTTTTCGAAAAAGGCGATGCGCAATAAGATTGGAGAAAACTAAACCTGATGTAATCAATGAAGATTAGCAATCGACAATGCACAACTTTATTTATCAAAATTGAATTACAAGAGGGATTCTAAGTTACAAAGTTACTCCTAAGAAAAGTAGGATAAAAGTAAAATGCAGGTTGGTTGATTGATTGGATGTGTTTTTCTATTTGCCCTCGATCCTCTTTTTATAGAGCATTGGCCAATTGTATCATTCTCTAATGCGTTTGCCAACCATGATCCGTATCGGCTTTTGTACAAATAAAATTTTATTTTTGAATCAATATCGATCATAATCATATATTTATCTGTTGGTGTTTCGTAAACTGGTAAGTAAATTTGTAAGTTAAGGGGCTGCGCGTTCCCGCTCCTTGAATGGTTAGACTCAGGAAGCCCAAGATGTATACTGGTTCGGGCCGAATATCCCTACATCCAGTTTGTGGTGATGGTTCTGTATTGCTTGGGGTACGGTAGATTACACAGTGTTACAAGCGAGGGCTAAGGGCTAGCCTTGAGCGCCTCGTCTGAGTAAGATGAGTGAGAGCTGTGTGCTCGTGAGAGTTCGGATGCTTGGATGCTTAGGCTGTGTGTGTTCGAGTCTGATTGGATTGGATCGGCCCGAATTGAATCGAATGCCCTTCCTTGAGGGTCATGCCTCCCTTTATATAGGCGGAGGGGGCAGGTTACACGGGAGTTTGGAGAAAAAAAGGTAGGGTACACTACGCCGGAAGTCCCGTCTTCGGTCCCTGGATCGATGTATTTATCTTCTTCTTTTTTTAACCAATATCGGCCAAAAATATCCATCATTATCCTTAGTCTGACAAATTAATCATGTCTTGCCAAATTTGGGTGCTAAAAGAAACAAAATGGGTACTCCACCACTAAGGCTTGGGTCTTGATCTACCTCAGACACCACCTATGCACAAAGCTGAAGCAAGAGCTTATCACAATTAGAGAAAGCCAGTGAACTCATCTAAATGTAAAGTTTGATGTGATGTATTGTACATCATGAGTGTTACAAATAAGTGGATGGGCATGAAGATACAACATTATGTATTAATATCTACATACAACTTGAACATCACGTATGTGATCAGTACCCTAATGCTATTAGGGAGGAATATCCTGGAAGAGGATATCACTGATCAAACTCTTAGATCCCTTCATCACAAGGATATCCCACTAGGGATGATTATAAGGGAAAAGAATTACAGAGAACACTGGCCATCTGATTGTAGCACTACATAACATAGAGCGTGAACGTGAAGTGCACCTTAACAAACCACTTTTTATGACTACAAAGGAGGAAGTATCCATAATGGTTCTCCTGTTCATACCTATAAAAGTGAAGGTGGCAGGAACCATGGCATTCGCTATCAAAGGATGGAATAAGATGTGATTTAAACTCATGTGCCTACAAAGGAGGAAGTATCCATAATGGTTCCCCGGTTGATAGCCCTGAAAGTGAAGGTGGTAGGAACCATGGCGTTCGCTGTCAAAGGTTGGAATAAGATGTAATTTAGACTCATGAGTCTTCCCATAATTTATCCTCTAAATTTGGAACCAATTCATAAAGTGTTAGGATGGTGTTATAATATAAAACACCAAATTTTAGTTTATCCTAAAAGTCAGAAATATTAGTGTTACTTCTTGTAACCTTAAATCTACAAATAAAGTTTTTCCAGTTTATATGTGTGTTTGTTTTGTATTATGTTTATGCAATATTTTAATTCATGCATATTTTTTTATCTCCTTCATACAATTGAAAAGTACAATCGATGGAAGGAGGCAAGGACTCTGCCTTATGGACAAGTATACAACGGATTCAATCCTAAGGGATATGAAATACATCCACACTTTTAGTTCAAAAATTGAAACATATTGACCATAGCTAGCAATATTAAGGGAACTAGAATACCATCGGTTGTGTTACCTATGGGAACTCGAATAATCATCGAGGATGCACTATTATTCCCAGAATCAACATGAATGCTATTAAGTTTCAAAGATATCCAAAATAATGGTTTCTATATGGAAGTAAAAGAAGAGAATTGTTCTGAGTACCTTTTCATTACAAAGAAAGATGGATACCATAAGGAAACAATATAGAAGCTTCCCAATGTTACATCTGGATTGTACTACACATTTGTTAAGCGTGATGACACATATGTTGCGATGAATGTCCAGTTCAAAGACCTAGAACGATTTCAAATGTGGCATGAACATTTGGGTCATCCTAGAGATAATATGATGCATCAGATTTTTATAGTATTCTGTTGGCCACAATTTATAGTCCAAAGAACTGCCTAATCTAACACAATTTGTGTGTGATGCTTGCGGGAAAGGATAGTTAATTACGAGACCCTTATATCATAAGATTGAGGATGACTTGTCTATTTTCCTTGAAAGGATTAAGGGGGCAATATGCGGACTGATTGAGCCTATGTTTAGGTCTTTTAGGTACTTTATGATACTAATAGATGCTCTCACAAGGTGGACACATGTATGCCTATTATCCACTTGGAATCATGTTTTTTAAGTTGATTTTCCAGATTATTACTCTAAGGGCCAAAATTTTGAATCATATGATTAAATCGATATAAATGGATAATGCTGGAGAGTTTACTTCCAAAGTATTTAATAATTATTGTTGAGCCTTAGGCATAACAATGGAATATCCGATACTACATTTCATACTCAGAATGAACACGTAGAATCATTAATCAAGAGAATAAAGTTGATAGCTCGACCCTTGTTAATGAGATTAAATCTATGAACTACATGTGGGAGGCATGTTGTATTGCATGCATTGGCATTAATACAACTCCAGCCATCTACATACCATAAGTTGTCACCTTTTCAATTAGTGTGTGAGAAAGAACCAAATATTTTTCTATTTGCGTTGTGCTGCAAATGTACCGATCTCACCACCTCGTTGTACGTCAATAAGTCTCCACTGTAAATTGGGAATTTACATGGGATTTATTTATGTTTATAATAAAATATTTAGAGCCCATGACAAAGGATATTTTAAAAATAAGATGCGTTGATTATGTATTTAAAGGTAGACTATTCTCAACATTAGGGGGGAAGGACCCTAGATTGCTAATCCTAAGGGCTTGTTTGAGGGGCTACGGCTAGGTTGAAAAGTTGCTTTTGACTTACTGGGCTATAAAACAGTTGTAGATGGTGGCTACGGTTTTTTTGTTATGCTATTTGGCAAACTAGCTGCTGCAGCTGTAGCTTTTAAGGGGCAACCGAGCACGAAGGCAACAACGTAGTGAAGCACAACGGCGACCGAGCGGGGAGGTAACGTGGATGTGGCGAGGCGAGGCAGCGGAGGTCAGAGAGGCGAAGCTAGCGAGGTGGGATGCGGTCGAGCGAAGCCACAGTTGAAAAGCTTATCCCAATGGCTGCAGCTTTTGAGGGTGCTTTTGCTATAGCTTAACTTCCGAGTTGCTTTATAGTCATGCTGTTTGAGAGGTTTTTAGCTCAAAGCTGAAGCATATCTCCCCTAAACAACACAACCAAAACAACCTTTGAGGAAAAAAAAGTCGAGCAATGCTTCAATGCTTTTCCTTTCAATACAAGTTACACAAATCTTAAAGCAAGCGAATGTATAAGTAATTACTATCTATCATTTATTCATACTTTAATATTTATGCAACTGTTAAAAGAAAAAGTATAGAAGCACCTCTCAAAAAGTCTTCAAAAATTCCGTAGAACCAGGCTTTCTTATCTCCACTTGGGCCAATTTAGAGAGAAATAATCGCCAGATGGCAGGAACACTAATGGGCCACAGCCCACAAAAAGGCCGTTGGATGCGTACGACGGCCCATAAAAGCCCGGAACCGGCCCGCACCTCTGCCTATATTACCACCTCCGTCGCTTCCGCTTCCAAACCCATCCCTAAAACCCTAGCAAGCATCTAGGGTTACTCCTACCGCACCCCGCCGCCTCACCTCCGCTTCGGTCGAGATCGATGGGGAAGTCGAGCAAGAAGTCGGCGGCCGCCGCGGTTGTGGCGGCGGCGCCTGCGGTGCCCAAGGGGAAGGCCGGGAAGAAGCGGGAGGCGGAGGACGAGATCGAGAAGGCGGTGAGCGCCAAGAAGCAGAAGGCGGCGCCGCCGGCGAAGGCCGTGCTCCCGCCAAAGGAGGACGGCAAGAAGGCCAAGAAGCAGCCGCCGCCCAAGGAGTCTGAGAGCAGCAGCAGCTCCGAAGAGGAATCGTCGGAGTCCGAGCAGGAGGTATCCCCTTCGCCGCTTGCCCGTTATCTTTAGTTTCCTTTATGTTGTGTTCGCCGCATCGCTTGTGGGTGCAGCTGAGTACCTGCTTAGTTAGTGCTTTGGTTGCGATCTAGGGCAAGATATTTGCGTAGTATCTCTGATGTGCGCTAATTTTTGTTCAATTGATAAATTACCGGAATGAGAGCTGCTGAGCAATTGAAACTTAAACACCTGGCAAACCACAGTAAAGTGTTTTAAGATTTCAGAATGTCGAATTTGCAAGATGCATTGTATAATAAAGAAGAGTTTCTATTGAAGGAAACTGTTGTATGGTGTAGTAAAACTAATTACCCATTTTCGTGCTTTAGAAGACGTTCCCATCCCTCGTTCTTTAAATCGAACTAGTTGCTATCAAGTTTGGTATGGGCTGTAGGTGTTCATGAACTCCTGTTTCATGCTTGTATGCTATTTAAACATGTGTTGAGCTCCGTAGTATGCCTAACTTGTATCTTTACAGGTCAAGGTCCAACCAAAGAAGACTGCAAAGCCTGTCAAACATGAGTCTACTGATGACAGCAGCGATGATACCTCCTCTGATGAGGTAAAACATCACCAGCACAATTCAATGTAGTTTTTCAGTTGATGAGATGCTAATTTACCTCCTTTTCTCTTAATCAAGGAACCTGCAAAGAAGCCTTCTGCTAAACCCCAGGCTCCAGTTGCCAATAATGGTTTGAAGAAAGGCAAGCCAGAGAGCAGCAGCTTGGGGACCAATTCTGAGGATGACTCAGATGAAGACGAGGTGAGTATCCACTTGTGTTTGTGTTGCACTGAATTAGTTTCATATTTACACTCATGACGAGTTCATGATTGCTTTGTGATTCTTTTTCCGAGTTTAGAACCATACATAATGCATAACCTATAGAATCAACTATTTGTACTTAAAAGTATACCAAGCCAGTTGATATTAGGATGTTTGCTATTACTGTTTGTGATTATGTAGGGCGATAGTATTCCTGTCGTAGACTCTTATCAGCTGGCTAATCTGTTCTGTTTTTGTGTGCCATTGAGATGTTATTAAAAGACTTGCACTCGGATTTAGGTCCGATAGTATTATAGCATTTTATCTTCAACTCTTTTGACATTTTTGCTGTGTTTTGTTTGCGTATCTTCCAGAAACCTGCTGCTCCATTAAAGAAACCGTCTGTGACTAGTGCACAAAAGCAAAAGGACGAATCTGACAGCTCTGAGAGTGATTCTGATGATGAATCAGATGAGGTGAGTTCATAGGGATGAATTGCTTCACATGGTGTGGTGTTTTGTTGTCATGTAGTTCCAATTGTGATTATTTTCTTGCAGTTGATTCTACCTTTTATATTGATTTTCCCTAAATGCTAATGGATACACACCGAATCTTTTGGTTGGTTAAGGATAATTCTTTAGTCTGAGATTTAAAATGTCTCCAGGATGTGCCTGCCAAGCCTAAAACCCCTGCTGCAGCTACCAAAAAGCAAGATTCTACTGAAAGTTCTGAGTCAGAGAGTGACTCTGAGGATGAGGTAAGAACTATTTCTCCTTGTTTTAAATGTCTACATTTGTTGCTTCATATAATTCCATTCATTCTCTTTCTCAAATCTCTAGGATAAAACTGAGAAAGCAGCCCAGCCTACGAAGAGAACTGCTTCTGCTACAGCTGCTAAAAGGAAAGAGGAATCCAGTGACTCATCAGACAGTGATGAGAGTGATGAAGAGCCTCCCCAAAAGAAGCAGAAGGTGCTAGATGTTCTAAAAAAATTCCTTTTGCTTTGCTTCTATTGAAGGCTCTGTTTTCATTGTTTATGTGTTTCTTTTTGCTTATAGGACACTGCAACTTACATTTCTGCCAAGGGTGCACCAAAAGTTGCCAAAAAAGAGAGCAGCAGTGATGATGAGGATGACAGTTCTGAGGAAAGTTCTGATGATGAGTCTAAACAAACTCAACAGAAAAAGGTAGTTTGAAAATTCTGGAATTCTAGGATGCCTGTACTTTATTTTTTTTCATACTATCTGCTCCTTTTCAACTTACCGTATCTGTTAAATGCTATAGCAGTCAGAAAAGGCATCAGAGAGCAGTGACTCTGAGGACGTGTCTTCTGAAGGAGATAGTGACGAGGAAGATGAAAAATCGGTTAAAACCCCAAAGAAGGTTAGTTCTCAAATGTTATTGTATCACTTTACAAGTTGCATGATTGTCAACTTGTAGTATTTTTTGAGTTTTCTTCTGAATTTACATCATGAGTTTATGACTTTATTTTTGTGGGAACTTACACAGGAAGCATCTGCACACACCTCTGAAAAGCAAACTGCCAAAAAATCACAAAAGGAAGAAGTATAAACCGTCCCCTGCCTTGAATTTTGATCATTTAGCATTTTATGGATATGGGATATGTAACTGATATTTATTGCAGCCTAAAACACCTGCGAGCAACCAAAGTCAGGGAGAAGGGTCAAAGACCCTTTTTATGGGCAACCTTCCCTTCAGTGTTGATTATGACCAAGTGTAAGACTGTCTGCAGAAGATGTATTCACTTTATTCTTTCAAAAGGTATAATAAGTAATGTTTTTTTTGTTCATAGGAAGGAATTTTTTCAGGAGGCTGGTGAGGTTATTGATGTTCGTTTGGCTACCCATGAAGATGGCAATCCTAGAGGCTTTGGCCATGTTGAATTTGCTTCAGTTGAAGCTGCTAAGAAAGTATAATTTTCTGTTCTGTATGTCATCATTTCTGGTGTTTGTCAGTTTTAGATCCTCAGGAGCTAAGGTTCAGTATGTGGCTGCTGTTTTGCACTGAGCTATGGAATCTAGTTACTTAAAAAAATAAAAAGAGAACACCTAGGAGGAACTTGGTACCTTTCCAAATGATAAGAAGAAAAGTACCTGAATCCAAGTCGTCGATGACTCGAACCTGGATTAAGGGGAGAATCAATTTATTTACAGGAATTTTTATCAATCCTGGCAAGAATTTTTTGTTATAGCTACAGGAGCTTTCCAGTGGTTAGTATATCCAAAAGTAGAAGAATAAATGCTTTTGAAAAACCGCCTGCAATACCAAACGGAACCTAAACAAATGTCTAATTTTATTTGCTGCTTAAATTTGAACGTTCTACGACATTGTTGCTATAATGCAATTATTCAATGTTTGTAAGAGTTAATTGTTTCCTTTCAGGCACTTGAGTTGAATGGTAAAGATCTGATGGGCCGTCCAGTGAGACTTGACTCAGCTCATGAAAGAGGTGCTGCATACACTCCTCGCAGCAGGTGACATGAATTTAAGTTTTAATTAAGAAAAGCTTGGTGCATTGCTTAATAAGTATATTTTTGTTATCTATGTGCTAATTGTTGTGGACTGCACAGGAATGACACTGGAACTTTCCAGAAGCCTGCTAGAGGTTCAAGTCACTCTGTATTTATCAAAGGTTTTGATTCTTCTCTTCCAGAGGACAAGGTAATTTCTTTTAGTTAGCTATTTTGTCTCACCTTTTTGCTTTTTCTTATTGTTTGTTTTGTCATTGTCAAATCCAGATCCGAAGCTCTCTTGAAGAACATTTCTCCGAGTGTGGAGAGATGACAAGAGTTTCCGTTCCAATGGATTATGAAAGTGGTGCAAGCAAAGGGTCAGTTTATATAGTTAAAAAAACCCTACTTGTAATTACTTTGCCTTATTAAACATGTTATCAATGCACTTAATTTATGCATGGACAACTTGCAGTGTTTTAGTATGCTATTAATTTCTGTAAAAGTTGATGTTTAGACTAGAAAGACAATTAGGGAGGTAAGAGAATAGAACGGATGGGAATCAGCTAGTATCCATTATTTTTTTTTGGTGGGGATAAATTAAAAGAGGTGGAATCCATGGAATTATAGAGTTATGACCTATTACTTCGAGAAACATCATTTCATCCTTTTATTTCAACTGATTGAAAACAATGTAGAACTTGGTATTTCAGAACTTTTTTCTTCCAGAATGGCTAGTTTTCAGTCAATGTTTGGCTTGTTACCGCTCATACAGCTTACAAATGGCTAGTTATTTACTCAAGTATGTTGGTCAAGGGGAAAATACTACCCAACCAGGAACCTATTGTAAGCTGGTATGAGTGGCTTTCCAAGAAGCATGTTGGGTTGGTACTGAACCCTGAGCAAGGCTATGAACAAGATTTGGACCCTTTATTGTTTTAATGAACTTGTGATGCCTTTATAAACGAACTTGATCTATGTTACAGCTTAGTCAAAATAACTTTGATTTATGTTTATATCATTTTAGTTATTGACTTATTGTCCTGCCCACATGCTGGTGGTTTTCAAATACTGTTTTGACTATGTTCTCTGAAAAATCCACTGATTTTTACACTGTACAAATGGTTCTGAACTCTGCAGGATAGCATACATAGATTTCAAGGATCAGGATTCCTTCTCGAAAGCACTTGAGCTTAGTGGGTCTGACCTTGGCGGCCACAACTTGTATGTTGATGAAGCAAAGCCTAGAGGGGATAGCCGTGATCGAAGTGGTGGAAGAAACTCCGGTGGCAGATTTGGTGATCGCAGTGGTGGAAGAAACTCCGGTGGCAGATTTGGTGATCGCAGTGGTGGAAGAAACTCTGGTGGCAGATTTGGTGGTCGTAGTGGTGGCAGATTTGGTGGTCGTGGTGGCAGAGATGGTGGCAGAAGAGGCCGAGGCTTTGGGAACAAGCAGAGTGCTGGTACAGCTAGTACAGGTATAACTATAGCTAGTATAACAAATCAAATTCTATTTCATGATAGAAACTATTATCTGATTGATTCATATCTGCAACTTGGCATATTTATATTAACTTTATTAGTGAAAGATGTTGTAGCATGCAGCCTAAGTTTGTTCGAACCTTGTTTTGATTAAAATGGATGACCTGCTGCTCAGAGCAAAATTTTGATACTATTTCTTTTGCCTCACAGGAAAGAAGACAACATTTGGCAACGACGAATGAGAATTGAGCAATCACCTCCTTATGCTCATATAAGATGTAGCAGCTACAAAATGGTCTACTGCGACTCTAGTGAGATGCGACGAATTCATCTTTTTTTCCCTTCTGAAGACGGTTCGGTGTTTACTATATTGCCCAATGTTTGTGCCAGTGGACTAATGACAGCGCTGGTGTTATTGTCTGGTAATTTTGGCAGCTCCCGGTTGGACTGATTTAATCAGTAGTAATGTTACGTTGCATATCTTGGTGTTTTGCTCTGTTGTTTTGTTTGTGCATTGATGAAGCTTATACCTATTATTGGCCCATTATTTTTTTGAAGCAATCGCTTATCTAGGCCCCACCCGCCCGCCCCCGTGGGGCAAAATCTAGCTCTCTCGCATATGTATTTGTAATTTGGTTTTGTCTTTAATCGTAAAAGGTATGGTAGGCGATATTTATCCTCTGTTGCGCTCGGCCAGTGTAGAAGCTTGCCAGCTATTGTAGCAGCATGCTTAAGCGCGGGAGCAATCGACTTATCTCGGGAGCGCGTGGGTGGCTGAGTATCGCTGTCATGGCTAGGTAGCATAGAAAGCTCTTCACGGTGTCCCATGTTGCTCACTCGCTTGTGTGAGTAGCCGTGGTTCTCTCAATATGGCATGAGAAATCTGTCAATGTCTTTGTGGTGGGGGAGAGTGGATGTGAGCGTGCGTGTTGATTTTGCAAATGTGTGTATAAGGGTACCTACAATAAGACCATTTTAGTTTTTAATTTGGTCAGGTTAGTTTTGTCCTATGTTGAAGAATGAAAAAGGAGGAAAAAGAGAGCTGGCTTTTATCAGTAGTAAGTATTATATGGAAGTATAGGTAAATTAGTTATGTGCAAGAGAGAAGAGATAGTTAATGCATAGCATCTAGAGTCAATTTTTAGAGATAGCTATTATACAAGCTACTTACTTGAGATGACATAGATGAAAGATGAAGTAGTTGACTTTGTTATTGTACTTGTTCTAAGAGAAGTATAATAAGGTTACGTAAGCGGGCTATATGAGTCGTCACGTCAGATTTGAGTTGAGTTAGAGGAGAGAGGAGGGGAGAGAGAAGAGAAGCGGACTGCAGACTAGTAGCCGGCTACAGTACAGGCTCCAAGAAGGTTGGTGAGAGAATGAGATGATGAAGATGGGCTAGGTATTAATGCTCAGTGTGTATGTATAGTCAACTATTATATAGGTGGGCTATTGGACTGGCTATAGATGATATGTCAATAACATAAAACTCACAGTTGGCTCTATTATTAGCCTTACCCTAAGGTAGTTAGATTAGTAAAATATAAGGTTGACAGAGGCCAGATGAGCCGTGACTACCCGTTTTTTCTTACCAAAGACGTCATATTTACCATATTAACGCGCCTGGGCTAGCCGGATGGAGCCGAGGCCACCTGCCCCCCTACGCAATTTTGCAAAACCCCCCTGCATTTCTTTAATTTACGGATAAATCCTTGTGGATTACAAATAGGTCTTTCGTGATTTTTTGTGAGGGGAACAATTTTTTTTAAGAATCGCGTTTGGGTCCCTCGTGCGCTTTTTTACAGAAAAAGCTCCCGTTAAATTAAAATCGCGAACAAGCCTTTTCTAATTTTTTAGAATAGCGGACAGGTCCAAAAACGTAACAAACAGGTCCAAAAACGTCTAGGTCCTTTCTCCGTTTTTCACGGAAAAAATGTTTTCGTCACCAGAAATATGTGTGCAGCTCTAAGAAAGTTGTCATCACGTCTAGGTCCTTTCTCCGTTTTTTCCGGAAAAAATATTTTCATCACCGGAAATATGTGTGCAGCTCTAAAAAGGTTGTCGTCTCTAATAATTTTTCGCCCTTTTCCCTCTAGACTATTTTTCCACCTCGGTCTCCAATATTTCCCAAATAATTCGTCGAATGAGATATTTCTACAACTCTAACTCTCTATTTTTTCCCCGTAACTCGGTTTCTGTTGTTTTCCGGAGTGAGAAATATGTTGAAAATCGCATTTACGTCTTTTCGTCGATTTTTCCTCTCGCTCACACAACACGGCGTGCAATAGCACGCTACCGTGTCTAGTAGTCATAAGAAGCGTGGTCACCCAGAATGTTCGTCATGCGCACTTCTGTGATGTTACTTCTCAGTTCTCACTCGGGAATACTTGTCGGCCCGCTCCCACCTGCCCTGCCAATGCGCGCAGTTGCGAGCTTTCTATCCCGTTTGCTTGGCGCCGCCGATGGCCGTCCACGGCAGCCGCAGGCGCTGGCTCGGCCGGTGGCGATAGCGCGCGCGCCCGTAAGGCGTTCGCGGAAATGCCCGGCCGGAACGAGCCTTAACAGTTTGAGTTACCGCTGCACACGGCACGCAGGTTAGTCCCGCTCGTATGTCCTGTTTAACTGTTCTTGGTAGGAGCCCAACACAACCGGATGATATCCCTTGTTACAGCTTGATAGATTCGGATTCCCTAGGCAACTGGATCCCTTGTCACGTCTTGATAGATTCCCTCCCACGAGGTTGCTTTCTTGTGATGCTGTCGTTGGTCCGACTGCATAAAGGAGCTGCAATCAGGAGGTGCTTTGGTTCTTCCGCGCATCCCCCGCGAAAAATTTGGTTATTTGCCACTTCAAAGATTGACTCTTTCATTATGATGCCACTTGAGCCAATGACATATGGGACCATCTGAGTCAATGAAATGTGGATCCAGTGGCAAATTTGCAAAGCCACATGTTTGAAGTGGCAAAATACTAAATCTCTCATCCCCCGCTCCCTCCAAAAAATGTCCCTTGGTCCATCTTTTGATCTCGTCTATCCACTGAATTAATCCTCCTATTGCTCTGCGCCTTGTCCCTTCGGTTGTAATATCTGCGCAGCTGCGCTTGCTTTCCTGATGATTCCTGCGCTTGGAGCTGAGAACCTTGTCCATGTTGATGGAGGGGAAGGGGAAAGATGCCTTATCAGCTTCTGCACTCGAGGAGGAGAATCCCAGTGAACTTGTTAGCCAAGGACTTGATGTGTGATGGCGACGACACACTGGATGAGATCGATTACTATCGCCTGAAGCAGCAGATTGAAAGAGGAGGTACACATGCTTATCTGTATTATTAGCATTTAGCAACCCTTCATTGAGAGTTGTATGTACCAACTAATTCACTCAATGACTCAAAAGGTTAAGCTGACAAGGAGAGGTGGCACTACCAGGGAAATGGCCTTTAGTCCCGGTTAGCAACGGGTTTTAGTCCCGGTTGCTCAAACCGGGACAGCCCATCCGGGACTAAAGGTCAGGACCTTTAGTCGGTTCGCTCAACCGGGACTAAAGCCCTCCTACGGTGTCTAAAAAATATGGCGAACCCAAGACTCAAACACGGAACCTCGTGACTACAAATTCACCCTTCTAACCAACCCACCCACCATCGCGTCTTGATATACATAGGATATGCATTCCTTTTGAACTTTCCTCGACGAGGCATCGATGCGGTTAGTAACACGAACCGCATCGAAGAAACCCTCATCGATCGGTTAAGTAACACGAACCGGCTTGGTTTCATCGATCTGGGTTAAGTAACACGAACCGATCGATGAAACATCGATGCGGTTCGTGTTACTTAACCGCATTAAGCCCAACGATCCTGTAGCCAATGAACCGCATCTGAAGCCCTCATCGATGCGGGTTCAAATTCAACCGGGACTGATGAGCCGGTATGGAAGGTCTGATCTGTAGTAGTGTGGACAACATACTAATACTTTAATACTTCCCCTCATGACTAAGCTTCCTTATGACTAAGAGGTGAAATATTAGTGAGCTGCAATTATTTTTTTGTAAAATTATGCTATCTAGATCTTAAACTCGTGACATCTTAGCTCTGATAGCATACTAAGTTACATATACCAACTAGTTCACTCAAAACCTTAAGTTGACGGGGAAGGTTGAGCAATATACCAATACTTCAACAGACTGAAAGGCTGAAACTCACTCGCTATTTGTTTCTTACTCCATGAATACTTCATTGCTAGCTGTCAGCAGAGTAACAGATGGCCGAACCAAACTGAAAGTTTTTCTGAAGCTATGATACTTGCCTATCAGGTGTTTTTGTCACCTTGTTTTGCTTTGTCAGTCAAATAAAGGAAAACACATCTACCTCACCTCTGCAGGCATTTCTCCTGTGTCTTCATGCACCTTATCTTCTGCCCACCAAAGCAGCCACGAGCCAGGGCACAACAATACAGCTCAGCATGCCAAGTGAGTACTTGAGATCGCCTGCAGGATAAAGGAAATTGTCGGGCAGTAACGAGAAGCCATTACTCCGGTGTATCATGCCCTCAAATTTTATAAACTAGATTCCATTGCACAATTAAATGAGTGCAGGTCATGTCTAACAAGGTCATATGTTGGTGAACCAAAAGTATATGGGAGGGATGAAGAGAGAGACCACATCATTGAGCTGATGACTGGTGATATTCTTGACAGTTTGGCAGTCCTGGCAACAGTAGGCAATGGAGGGGTGGCGAAGACAACTCTTGCTCAGCTTGTTTACAATGATCCAAGAGTGTGAAGTCATTTGGAGTTGACGATGTGGATTTGTGTGTCTGAAAACTTTGATGTGGTAAAAACTCACACATGAGATGTTAGATTATGACTCTGAAGAGAGGCAGAAGGAATGACAAACTTCAACAGGCTTCCACTCATTCTCGAGAAGAATATGAGATTAAAGAGATTTCTGCTTATTCTAGATGATGTTTGGGATTTTGCGCAGTGGGACAAACTGTTGGCTCCATTGAAGTACAATCAAGTACTTGGTAACTTCATTTTGGTGGCTGCACGGAATCTATCTATCGCACAAGTGATGGGCAAAGTTCGCTCAATTAGTTTGGATGCTTTGCAATAGAGTGATTTTTGGTGGTGGTTTAAATCATGTGCATTTGGGGATGGCAAATACAGGGGCCATCCAAGGTTACAGGTTACTGGTCATGAAATTGCTAGAAAATTAAAAGGTTATCCATTGGGAGTGAAAACTGTTAGCACACTATTGAAGAAGAATCTTACAATTGAGCACTTGTAACATCCTGAAAATTCTAAAAACAGTGAAATGCTCTAATGTGAATTTGTGTTTTGAGTATTTTTGAGTTTTATGGAATTTATGACTTCTGAATTGATTTCTTGGATTTAGTGTTGCAAAGACAATTAAAGGAAATGGGAGAAATTAAAAGAACAAAAGAAGAGTTGGGAATAATTTATTTTCTGAATCCAAATCTGTGGAGAAACCAAATTATGCACTAATAGAAATACATGAATATCAATCTGAATATTAAAAATGAAACAATTAGTCGGTTTGACTAGAAAGCGATTGCACCTTCGGATTAAGTGGAAAATATTCAAAGCTTATCTCCAGCTGAAAAATTTACCAAGTTACCTTTGATATAGTAATTACCTCAGGCAAAAATCTCAGAAAGTTATCGATGGGATAAGCCTCGAAATAATTCAAAAAGCGAAGCTCGAAATTCTGAAAATCTTAACGTCAGAATTTTTATAAAATCCTGGAGCAATATCTTGAGCTGAAAATTTTACATTAGAACAAATAGCTCAAGATAATTTGAAAAACAAAGTTTCAAAAATTTATAAAAATATTCGAATTGTCTGATAAATCAAAAAGCAGAATTTGAAATCACATGCATTGTACAGTATCAGAATTTTAGTAAATAATCTACCAATTATTTCGATCTAAACTTTTACTGGAGATCATCTACTTCCAGAAGAGACTACACAAAAGTATGAAAAATTGCTGACAAGGATTAGCAGGCGAAATTAATGCAAGTTCAATGCCTTTGCCCGAGTCCATCCTTAAGCTGAATTCTTGCCTCTCTTTCTCCTCACCGCCTTGCGGGTCCAAGATTGCAGCCACTTCTTTTCTCCAAAGATCTTCTGTCGGTGCCAACAAGCCCCAGTCCCACACGCCAGCTTCAACAGGACATATTACACCTTGGGAATCACAGAGGTAGTGCTCCACTTCCTCCCTCCACTACCTCTCTTTCCTCCTCTCCAAAGAAGAAATCGTATGCCTCTGGAGGTCACGCCACGCCCAAAACGCGAACTTCATCCCCATCCTCACCTTGTGCCGAACCTCCTGGAGCTCAAGCACTCTCATGCCAAATTCTTCAGAGGAGCAAGTGTGGAGCTCACCATTGCCCATTCCACGAACCAAAGAAGCTCGGTAGTGACTTCCTCCTTGTCTTCACTGGAAGATCAAGTTCTTTTCCTCCATTCTTGCAGCAAAGGCAAGCAAGAAAAAGGGAGAGGTAGAAGATCAAGCAAATCGGTAAGCCATTCTCAAATTCCTATAGCGTAGCGTCTCAAGTATCACCGAACCCATCTAGCTCCTTAATTTCAGTTCTTTCTCGCCGATCGGTAGTCGGCAAGCCAACCCTAGCTCCTTCCCATGTTCTCTGTCTATGCGAATGGAACCCCAAATGTCGATGGCGCCAAGACTCTTGAGGTGAGGTGGAATGTGTATTCTTGCTTCAAAAGCGTATTTTGATTTCTTAGCTATTTTCAACTAGCGAGATAATTAATCTTTGAATATCTTTTGAAGTAATAATTCAATCGATAAAATAAATTTGTATAATCATCTAAAATCAAGAAGAATGTAAATATGTAAAAATATTTAGTTTGTGAAGTAAGTTTATATTGTTTGCTTTGCAATCCTTAGTGAACCCTATTATGGCCATTAGCAAAATAATAGCATGATAGCTCATAAAATGGTGACAACACTTTGAATAGGTTCGTGGAAACAACAAGAGCCCATGTGTGCATAAATACTTAGAATCAAGCTCAATTTGCATTCTCTTGATGAAAAGAAATGTAAATTATAACGATAGATAATTAGATAACCTATTGCAATTAAAGTGAAAATAATGCTAAACCAAGTTTAAAACACTGCTAGGATTGCTACCTGCTAACACCTGAAAAATGAATCAAAGACCATGTATATTGTAGTTGCAATCACAATATAAAGTTGGCCGATTTAGTGATTCGCATTGTGATCATTTAGACAACTTCAGCAGTAGATAGAATAACTTGTCTAAACACTAAAATATGTGGAACTAGTTTAGAAACACTGTACAAAGTTCATACTACCATATTCTGTAAAAACAATCTTATATCATCAAAGTTTACATATTAAACCAAATAGCTTAAAACCCTTAAGTGTTAACCTTTTGTTTCACTTTCCTGCCGATTACGATTATCGTCAACTTTACATTGCCACTTAAGCCTTTTCAACAATGATTATAATGTATCAGCTAAAGCCTAAAATTTATGGAATTAGCTTAGGATTGTTATACAAAGTATAAATCATCTTATTGTGAAGAAATAACCATGTTTCATCATGTTTTGCATGCAAAACCTGATAGCCGAACAACCTTAAGTGTTAAGTTTCCTGAACTTTATAATATGAATCGGTAGAAGTGAAGAAGTCTATAATTAAGATATTTTTATCACTAGAACCTTCTCAAATATCACGAATATGTTGTAAGTAGCCTAAATCAATAGATCTAACTTGCGTAAACCTAATTCTAAGCAAAATCAATTAAAGATAAAGATTTAATCGTTCATAGTCCAATGTGAACAATTAAGCCTTTTCATTAACTCGCAAAGCAACTCATTTAAATCCGAATTTAGCACAGAATGGCTTAGAAATGATCTTTAGGATATAATCTGCAGCAATCTAAGAAAACATCCTTAATTTATCTTGCTTTGACTCTGAATCCTAATAGAGTAAAACACATAAGTAATAAGAATTTGTAGAAACTCATATCACAAATAGTAAATCAATGAAACCTTGCAACTAATGCTTAATTCTATTAATCCAAACAATCTTTGCATCTTGAATTCGTAAAATAAGATTAATAAATTCATAAAGAGCCATCCCTGTTTCTTGTAAAGAGTTTATTTGTTATGCTATCTATTTCTTTCGCTCTTATTGAAGTTAGTTATTTGTTTTGCTGTATTTTCCGTTGATCGACGTGTAGAACTCGACGTCTCTATTCCGTCGCCGTTGCCTTCGTCAACCGCAATCCTCGCCTTCGTCGTAAGCCATGATTAAGCAAGGCAAGCATCCTTTGACCATATGATCCCAGTATTTTATATTCCTTTTGTGCATCAAATTATTTTATGCATGCGTTTACCTTATGTAAATTGCTATTTTGTGGATTTGGTAGTTATACCTGTTGCCTCGTGAATCTCCTTTGATGATTATGAACATGTGAACCTTGATAACCATAGATTAAGGTTAGGCATTACTTGTTGTCATCTTGGGTATGCGCGTTCATATTATTCATGCTTAGCCATGCTTTAGAGTCAGCAATGTACATGATTAAATCAATATTTGTTCTCCTGAAAACATTGAAAATGGTTCTGTTGGTTGCGGGTACTTTGATTAAAACCCAAAATAAAACTATGCTTGGATGCGGGCGATTATTGGCAATAGCCGGATGTGCGAAAGGAAATGCACGTAGTGTAGGGTGGAGTGTCGCCCGTGTCGAATTAAGGACCGAGCAATGGGACGCTATTGATCCGAGATTTCCGTACAAACCACAAGGGTGAGGATGGGGTAGCCATAGCTTATTAAGTTATTTAGACATGGCTTTGCTCATTGGTAGGCAGGAGCTAGCGGAGGCATTCCGGTACGGATTGCTTGTGAGGGGCTTCCATGCAGTTCGTATGGGTAATTGCCTGGCCGGTGCAACGGTGTACGCCTTGCCATGGACAGAGACGTGGTGTTGGGTGTGATAAATGTGGATCCACAGCTTGGGTGAGTGTCTCTGTTTTTGGCGAGGTTAACGTCCGGCCGGATCAAAGTCATGTCTAGGTAATGTAATGGTCGTGTATGGTCGAAAGACCATGACTTGTGGGTACAGATTGTACACCTCTGCGAGTTTAAATCTAATCGATTAGCGCGCTCATGATCATGAGCACTCGGTGAAGTCATTCCAATGTTAAATGTTTTATTATTTCTCAAATGGGTTGGTATCATTTGTTTTGCAAATTGTGATTTATGTCAAAGGGCCGACATTGATGGAATTTCAGGAATGTGAATGATTCGCCGCTCACGTCATGGAGGACTGTGAGTGTTACATATGCTTTACTTATTTGTTATCAATCAAATGCTCTTATAAATCCCGTTTGCAAATAACTTGATTTACAAATTCAAATTCGCTTTATGCAAATTAACTGTAGAAGCCTTTCCTTTGAAATGGCCTGCATGTACTGTAGGTTTTGCTCAAGTCTTGCGGAGTACGAAAGTACTCACCCTTGCTTAATTATATTGTAGGTGGTTTAGAAAGCGAAGCTTCGGCGTTGTTCGTCGCAGGTTGCGGGATCCTTTTGTCGTGGTATTTCTAAGGTTTTATGCCTGGTCAGTTGCCTGCGGGATTGGATGGGTACACTACAAGGCTTTGCTTCTTCGCTGCTATATTCTCTGAGTTGTAATATTTCTGTAATTAGTCGTTTCCGCTAATTAATTTATTGTATGGTTGTGATTCCAATCGTTGAAATGTGCGTGCTAGCTACTGATCCAGGGACTAGTACTGCGAGCACATTAGATTTCCATTTTGCATTCTGTGTAAAAATGGGGGTTATAAAGACCGGAGCAGAATTCTAAAAAAAAAGTGAATAGTGGATATCAATGCAGCGTAATGATGGTATTATGCCTGCACTGAATATTAATTATGATCATCTACCATGGAATCTTCAACAATGTTTCTATTATAGTTCTTTGTATCCCAATGAATACCTGTTTAGTGACAGTTAGTTAATACATGTATTTCGCAAGGCTTTGTCTATAAGGGACACGCAAGTAAGAGACTGGAGGAGATAGGAGCAAAGTATCTGACTAATTTAGACAGCTTTGGTATTTTCCAGCGGCATAAGAGTGACTTGAATCATGTAGGCACTCTATATGGATACTATTCTATGCATGATTTAACAATGTTAGTTTCAGCAAATGAATGTGCTTCAATAGATGGTTCAGAGCCCATATCACCAAGCATACACCATTTGTCGATCATAACTTATTCATATTATCGTCTAGACGAATATGGCTTTAGATTTCGAAATGAAAAGTTTGAGGAACAGCAGCACAGAGGTATGCCAGTCAAAAAGTTAAGAACATTGATGTTAATGGGGATGTGCAACAACAGTTTGTTTAGAATATTCCGAAAATTATGCCGACAAGAAAAACAGAAAGATTGCGTTTTCTGCCGATTGTTGGTATTGATGCTTTCATTATAATTATGTAAATCCATGCCATCTTCGCTATTTGAAAGTGTCCTTGATAAGGTCGAATATTTATCTGTAAGCTTGATGAAATGTTACAGTCTTCGAGTGTTAGATGTGGGCTATCAGATTGATTCTAACACACACTGTAATCTTTTCAACTTGAGGCATCTCATTGGTGACCGTGAGATGCATTCAACCATTGCTATGTTGGCAAAATGACCTCTCTTCAGCAGTTAAAAGAATTCAAGGTTAAAAATGGTGTTGGATTTGACATAGGACAGATCGGATCCATGAAGGAGCTTGTGTTTCTCTGACTGAACTTACGAATGTTGAATTTAGATGAGAAGCATGTCAAGCAAGACCAACAGACAAAACACACCTCAGTGAATTGATTATGATTTTAGTGGTTTCGGATTTATAAGACCTTAGAATTATTTATATTGTATTTTTAGCAAATTTTGAATATACATGATGGATTTATGACGTTACGAAACCATTGTAAAAGACGTGAAGTGTACATCCTTGTCGAAAGTTTTCTAATTCTGCCGCTAGCATTCGTCCTCCTTTTGTCAACACGAGTGAGGCGTGTGATGCTTACGCCATATGGACAGGTTAGCTCCAAGTCTGTAATAGTTTGTGTGAGATGTTGCTGTTTCAGTTTGTTTGCTTCCTAATAAGACGATGGTAGCCAAAGCTGTTAGTCATGTATGCATTTCTTCACACTTTGGATTTTATGCTCTGTTATTTTCTTGGTACTACTTTGCGCCTCCTGTCAGCATGAAAGAAAATGGAGGAAAGAATATACAGAATTGTTGTGAAGATAGATTTTAGCCGGATAAATGGGTGCATTTTTTTAGCTGTTACTATCACATAAGGTGTTCAGTTGGGGTTTAAGTTCAAACAGCAAGACCTTCGGAGCAGTTTCAGCCGAACTTGTTATGGCTCCGTTTAGAAGTCCGGAATTTTTCCCGATTAGGGTGCTAATGGGTTTAGACCGGTCCAGGTTTTTGAATTAGGTTGATTTAAAATTGCAAATGGATTGAACTCATTTTGAATCCATAACTATTTGGAGGGCGCTAAGCTACGCTGACTACTATTCTAGTCTAGAAGAGCGAATAGAGGGTAATCTGTTAGGTCTTACCTAACTGTAAAATCCAGTGCTAGGGTTATGAGTGGCAGAAAGGGTTCCAGCTATTCTCTATTTCCTTGAAAAGGGTGCTCAACCTACAAGAACTGTTTATGATATTTTAAGGAAGGCAGAATTCTTTAAAGAAGCAGTTCCGCTTTCTCGGTCCGAAAAGTGCATTGTTGGAACTGGATTGGAACGCCAAACAGCTCTAGATTCGAGGGTTTCCGTTATAGCCGAACGCGAGGGAAAGATATTGCTTGTTCAAGCGTAGCATGCGAGGATGAAGCCTTCTGATAAGCCTAGGACTCCGCGGTAAGGGACAACCCTTTGACGGTCACTTTCCGTTGCTCACTTGTTCGACTGAGCGCTTCATACTTTTCGAAGTTGGATCTACGGGCGGGCTATTACCAGGTGCGTATCGCAGAAGGAGAGGAGCAAAGAACCTCGACCGATCGATTAACACCGACCGCTCTACCATCGAGCTCTCGAGGAAAAAGGAGATTCGATCTCCTAGAGTTCAACTCCCGCTCTCAACCCATGAATAATATGAGTCCGAAGCTTCTTTCGTAACTCCCGGAAGTTGCTGCATTGAGTTTTCGATAGTCGAAACACATTCTCCAGGTTCTGCTTATGATGTAGCACCCGGTGGATCTTTAGCTAGCGTGTATCATCTTACGAGAATACAGTATGGTATAGATAACCCAGAAGAAGTATGCATAAAAGTCTACCACTTGGATCTGGAACCTACATGCTGATGCTCACGATTTTGATAGTCAGACCGGTGATTTGGAGGAGATCTCTCGAAAAGTCTTTAGTGCGCCAGACTTATCAATTTGTCCGGTAAACTACTTGGAGCTCACGTCTAACAAGTCACACACTCATATTCCAGAGATACCGAAACAAAAAAAATTCCACGGTCGAACTACCTGAATGTCTAGAAATGTAGAGCTTAAAGTAGAAAGGTGTTTTACTGGACGGAATTTTAATGAATTAGGTTTCTAGACTTGAACTTTATATTTTTCTACTAAATCTCTACCCACCAGCCAAGTAAATCAATTGATATTGTCTTTAGAAGTAATGCTTTCTTTTATGTTTTACATACTTCAGCAGCATACTTTAAGTTCTAACTGTCAGCCTCTGTTTCCAGTAAGTGTGATATGTAATTATAGACATTAAAGTGATCTATCTCTTTTGCTTAATAAGACTGTAATGACGATTTGAGTTGATGGTTTACAGTGCCATATTCAAATGATAACAATGTGTTTCTATATGGTACTATTCTTGAACCAAAATACAGCAATAATAGTTTTAGAGTTTATTGATAGTGGGTTAATAAGAAAGGGGATATATCCTCATGACAATCAATATATGTGAGTTTTTCTTTTGTTTAAGGATTTAATTACGATGATATATGATAATTTTACTTACAACAAACGATGGTTGAATTTTTGAGCTAGACTATATTGTTGAGCTCAGTTTTGTTCTATATCTTAAAATAATGCTGGGCTTATTTAGCTAAACATATCCTTTGCATATAGGTAGTAGAAGCAGTGAGGCAGCATATGTAACTTTTGTTAAGTTTCATGTGTGCTTGATTGTAATTAGCTCATTTTGTGTGACAAGTTAAACCTAAGTGTAGGTAAGAAGTTAGTGTTAGACCAGTATATTAGTTGAGTTGTAAATTAACTAGTGCCGCATAAAATTTTATGGGATAGTATTTTCTTGAGACATTTGATCTTTTATCAGAACTTCGATGTGTGATCTTTACTCTACTTTACCGTTTATTTGGATAGTGCATGTTTGTTATCTATTTCGATCACACTATAATTTATTTACGATTTAAGAACTTTTATCACTTAAATATTACATCATAAACTATTAACTCATCAAACAATGAGTTTGTCCATATCAAGGCCCAAATTAAGGCCTAGACTTTCATTCAGGTCCAGACTAGACTTGGACATCACTACTTTCGGATCAAATTGAATACAAATCTATAAAAAGAATATTATGTTTGGACTAGATCTGTGATAGACTTTGGGCCATTAGCATCCTTAGAACTATTCCTTTGCCCCAACTTGTTTATGTGTACAAAGCTACGTTCTTTTCATATGAAGCAGTATAAGCAAACTGTCTCACAAGGACCGAAGTGCGCTAGCCCATGGCCATCATCAAATTTTCAGTGTAACAAGATCGGTCAGATTAGCAGTAATTCCTAATATCATCCCATTTGCAACCTGGAGCCTCGAACGGATGGCACGCAACAACCACCGCCCCTACTACTACCAGCATACCTCTCACTGCCACCAGTCTGAACGCACGCGAGACTTGGACTCGTCTTGCTGCTCACCATTCGTCAGTGCGTAACTCTGTTCGTTGACTGGTGCATTCAAGAGGTCAACCAAGGAAAGGTTTTCGAATGGCGTGTTGAAAGTTTCCATTTGATGGGGATATATACATTGTGGGGGCGGCGTCGCCATCCGTTCGTCGATTTGTGCAGACCGAGAAGTACGACACTGGAAAAACGAAGGAAATCAGTAGCTGCAATGGCAGCACTGCGGATGCTGTCAGCTACGGGTGCAATACATCGAACCGCAGCTATCCAACAAGACCACGTCTGTGTGTGTCCAAAGGCTTCGAGGCTGCACTGCCGACATGAGTGATAGATCTCAAGCTTTGTAAATATAATGCCACAAGCTTTCGTCAGCGGCACATACTTGCACTGCTTGCAGTCTCGAGAAGCGGCATGCAGCCAGAACCAGAAGCCATAGGAAAGGGATCCTGTGCTCGGACTGTAACTCAAGCGGTCCCCTTAGACCTGGATGGTCCGATCGAGAGAGTGAATAGTCCGGATTGCGCAACAATGCTCATGCACAGTGTTTGCAATATATCGGCCAAGTGTAAACAGTCTAACGTTGCAGTTTGAGATATATTGGCCGAAATTCACTCTCTTTTCCATCTTTTTGAAACTGATATGTGCAATCCGCATCCCCCCTTTTCCATCTTTTGGAAACTGATATGTGCAATCCGCATCCCCCCTTTTCCATCTTTTGTAAACTGATATGTGCAATCCGCATCCCCCCTTTTCCATCTTTTGTAAACTGATATGTGCAATCTGCAAATGTAAACAAGATAATCTATCTAAACACTCTTAATGCACTCACAGCTTTAGCTTTGCGAATCTAAAGAAACTAGAATTTTCAGCTTCACCAGATTCACGAATCTGAAGAAGCTAAATCGCTGCCAAACACACCCGTATTGTCGTCACAATTATCATATCATACTATAATTGAACCCTAGGGTAAATCATGAGTTCACAGAGATATGTTGCCATTTTTGCGCCAATCACCACACCTAAGGGAAAAATCTCTCCACATTGATTAGTGTCCACTTGTAGTTTAGCATCGCATTAAGGTTTACAACATACCTTAGCGCCAACTTTCATTTAAACCAAATTAAGATCCAAGGAAGATACGTAAGATAGAACAGCTATCGTAGACAAGTAGCATATGAAGAGCAATCCATAGAAGAATATCTGACGATCAATTAGGAGAAGATCTCATGATCAATTGCTAAGGCATTAACAATTAGGAGAAGATCTGACGATCAATTACTACCTCTCTTTTTTCTCAATTATATTCCCTTCTTTACAAATGTGGTCGTTTGCCAAACTACCCACACATGAACCTATTCACTACAAAGTACCAACAACCTAAGCTGAGCACACACAAACATACTTCACAACAACTTACAGGAGCAGGAACCCCATCCAATTTCCTATACCGCTACTCAAATCCGTCACCAAAAAGTAACTAAATCACTAAAACACTATTGTTAGAGAAAGAAGCATCACCTAATCAGGTGACTGAACATCATCCCCATCAGAATCTGAGTCCCCAGAGCTCCTTGAGTCAGAATCTGCAAACAAATTCAAGGGTTAAACAACTCGACAAGAGATCAGCAAATGTTGGGTATAATTCATCCTCTCCCATCATACCACTGGATGAAGATGAGCCACTTCCAGAACCACTCGAGCTGCTCGCCGCCTGGGCGTACTTCTCAATCTCTACCGACTGGTAATTCGCCGTCGGCATCTCATCACCGATATCCACATACTCATCTACCATCTCAGCCTCTGTAGCCCTCTTCTCTGGCATGTGAGTCTCCTGCAAAGAAGAAACAAAAAACATGACCTACATTAAAACACAATTCAGGCATCACTTATTTGGAACAAAAAAATAACCACAATGCTACCCCATGCCATACCAAGTCACCAATGTCAACCGCCAAAGGAGGATTTACATTCACCAGCACCATATCCTCAACAGCAACAACAGGAGTCACATCAATGGCATCACCATTCATCACGACAGTCCGCCGGTTCTTGTTGAGCGCCTTCCTCCAATTGACCACGAAACGATCAAGCTCCCACAGCGTCTCAACATCCATTTCATCAAAATCAAGCTCAACAACATCCCCCATCAGCGCCGGATCAGTATTCCTCTTCTGCACAATCTGCAGCACATTCACCATCTTCTCCTCCGGCAGGTTCCCAATCTCCACCCTCAACTTATGCTTCTCCTCCTCACTCATCTCCCTCTTGTTTGGCTCCCTCGCCTTGGGCTTTGGCCTCTTCCCACCCCCCATCCTCGGGGGCGCCTGCACCGGCATAGGCACCGGCGGCTGCGGTGGCGGTGGCAAAGCCAGCGGCATTGGCGGCTCAGGGCGCGGGCACTCCTGCTCGAACCAAGAAACGGCCTCCTTGTACAACGCCTCGAAGGTGCTGAGGAGGTTGCCGGCGGCTTTGTGGACCTTGTGGTCGGCCGGGTTGTACCGCAGCGCGTTGTTGAAGGTGAGCCGGACGTCGACCGCGAAGGCTTCGTGCGAGGGGTACATCCCCGCGGCGAGGTTCTCCTTCACAGTGCCGAGATCCATGGGGTTCCTGATGATGGCGCGGTAGTCGTGCAGCTTGAGCCCCTCGACGTCCACGGGCGAGTTGAACCAAATGCTAATCTTCTGCTTCCGCAGCCGCGTCAGGATCTGCGCGCACCGCTTCCGCATCGCCGCGAGCAGCGCCGGAGGCGGCTCCGAGTGGCGCGGCTGCGGCTCCGGCCTCCGCCGTTCGCCCTCCCACGTGTCGATGCGGGAAAGGAGTGCGCGGACCCGGCCCAGCTCGCCGGTGAGCCGCGCGCGGAGCTCCCGGGCATCTTTGCGCGACAGCCCCGTGGGCCGGATCGTCACGTGGCCCGACGGCGAGGGCTCCGTCGCAGCCGGAGCCGCAGCCGGCGACCGAGGCGCCGGCGGGATCCTGGGTCTAGGGTTTGGGCTCGGGCCGTGGCGCTTAGGGTTAGGGTTAGAGTGTTTGGGCATGACGGGGACGCGGGCGTCACCCCAGTGGTGGTGGTGGACCTCATTCCGGCCGGCGATCACCGCGGAGGTCATCGCCGGCGGCGACAGCGGCGTCGCGATCTCACGATCTCCGGCGAGAGGAGGCCATCGCGTCGGGCATGGGCTTCGCGGGCTATCGGGTTCGATACCCGGTTGGGGATGTGGGTTTGTGGCAAGGAGAGGAGGGGAATGGGAGGCTTTTAATAGCAGCGGGAGGTGCCCGGGGAACGTGGAGAGCATCATTTGTACCGTTGGATCCTGACCGGGAGCGAATTGACGGTGGAGATCCGCGCTTGGTGTGACCGCGGGCAGCGGGGATTGGAGGGTCGGGATGCGGAGCGTGACACGTGTCGGTCATCTGGAATTGGCTCGGCTTTCGTCCGGAAAACTGCTACGTGCACGCGTCCGATCGAGCTGTTGTTAGAACAAAGCCATGACATGTGGGGTACAGCATTGTACTATTGGTGGGCCCACAATGGCAGAGAGTGTACATAGCATGAGGTAGCTTTGCGGGGTGCGCGTAGAAGTTTGTGAGGTCGGTTTCTCGCGCGAGTTTGGGCCGCACGAATCGTTTGCGTCTCACGAGTTCACTCCGCAGTCCAGCGTTTTCGATTTCTGTGGAGGGCCGAGGGAGCATACCGTTTTTGCGGGTACAACCCTGACTAGTGTACAATTTACGTTTACTTCCAAGCCGGCGACCCAGCTCCCTTGGAGCTGCTGCCGGCCATGTGCAACCAAGCAAATATGTTTTTTCTTTCAAGGAACACCTAAGCAAATATGATGTGACGCATAATTAATTTGATAATATTTTAAAGGATATTTGTAAATGTTGCAATATATTTTAGCATTGTAAAATTTTCTATCTTGATATTTTGAAAAAAGTATAGTAACGGTTGAAGTCTCATTTAGATCGTGTAGCAAAATGGTTCAATTCTAATAGAAATTGGGAGATTCTCACATTCCAAAAGAGGTCTAATTGAACTACATTAGTATAACATGTAAATTGGGATGTTGTAACATGTGCTTGATTTTTAAAATAATAGATATCGAATTTTGTATCTATTTATTGTTCTTTGGTTGCTTGAGTGTTATTTCATGGTTTGAGATATTACTAGAGAAAGTTCAGAACTATATTAAAATTATTAATTTTTGTTTGCAATATATCATGGGCCTGCAACAAAAACAAATTTACACTGTACCAATTCCCATCCATTAAAGCTCGCATTGTGATGGTAGGTGGTGTTGAATGTTATTTAGTGTTGTACTTTGTAATTCTTATTGTATCTCATTAAATGTTTGGTACAAGTTATGTTACTTCTTTTGCAAGTATACCTGGTTAGTATAAGGACAACCCAGTAGTTGTTATACTCCTTATACTGAGCAGCATACATTATTTAACTAGGAAACACTAATTATAAGAATTATTTTTATTTAGCATAAGTAAACAACACTCTCAAGAGAGTGTCTCTTGGAATACATTTTGAAAGTATTGTTAACAAAATAGAAGCATAACCGACTTTATATATAAGCCGACTCTATCTCCAACAAATAGTAATTAGGGACAGTACATAGCGATATTAAGTAGGCTACTATAAGTGAAAAAAAGTCTAGCCAAACATCATTCGAATGGGATAACAATGTGATTACCAAAATTCAAAAAGAACCAAAATATGTGATAACTAACAATTTTTTAGCATAATAGGTCCTGAATAACAATGGATGTGTCAGTGTATGTCTCTTAAAAAAATCTTTAGAATTGTTCAAACTTCAAATACACTTCGAAGTACAAGGTATTAAGCGATTCTTTTTACGTAAAGCTTGAGAGGAAAATTATATAGTTAAGTAGGAATAACAGCTAGCTAATAGATTTGGCTCCCAGTATACCTACCAAAAATCCAGTTAAAAATTTCTCGCAGTTTCAGATCTCCGATTCTGAAAAAACAAACGAAAACACTAGAAATCAAATTACCTGCATCTATAATAAGACAAAAGAAAATCCAAAATGAACCTCACAAGCACGCACACATGTATACAAGCCCCAAACCGCATGTACCTCCCAACCACCGGGGGGGTACGTCTGTGGATTATCCCTTCTGTCGAGGACTTATCTAGAAAGAATCCCCAACCGATCTCCCGGCAACTCCGTTCGCTATCTCGCGCGAAGCGAAGGAGAGACGAGAAAAAATCGAAGGAGAAATGGCGAAGCGAAGGACGAGGGGCCCAGCGCGATGCCAGCTGGGAGACGGCAGGCAGCGGGGAGCGAATTGCGAAAAGCGACCAACATACCGACCCACACGGGAGGCCTCCGTGGGCCCGGGCGTGCCTCGCGCGGGACGCAAGCTGGGGTGCCAAGCGTGTAAGCGCAGGCGGGCGTGGAAATAGTCTTTCGCGTCACGGGGGCGTCGGAAAGAAATATCTGAGCGCGCGCGCGAGAGAGATGTACCGCACTGTATGTATAGACGGAGACGGTATTTAATACACCTTTATATTATATACATAGATAAAAATAAAAATAATTTATACGATAGATTGTTTATAGTGTTTTTTTATAATTAATAAATTGTTTATTCATCTATTTTTATCACTACTAGATCATCTTGCGTGCGTGCTTCTGAAAAATAAAATTAGAATTTAAATATAAAGGTCAAGCAATAAAAGAAATTTATGCTACAAGATCAAACATCTACTTCTCCCGATTATAAAAGTTTTTATGATTTTTCTCCGTATGAATTAAAACCAAATATATTGTACGTAGTAATATATATTACCAATCTCAAAAATCAATCAATCATTTTTATCCTTTTTTGCAATTTATATTACCAGCTCGCGTTCCTTTTCCTCTCGCTATGCCCGCACAGCGCGCTTCTCGGCGCCGTTGACCACGTTTTTCTCATCGCCTCGCTCGTCCTCGTCATCCATCGCCTTCGCAAGGGCGACACGGGGGCTTCCCCCAAGCACGAGGCACTGCTGCCGAAGCCACCGCCATTCCGGACAACTAGCCGCTACGCGGTCGCGCTCGGGGCGTCCGCCGTCCTCCTCGCGCTCGCGTTCTTTCTCCTGCCGAGCACGCCATGGCGCGCTGTGAAGTCCGCTTTCTCGCCGCCAGCCGTCGCGCCGCGCCATGGCCGTGTGGTCGATTGACTTCGGAGAAAAGGGCCGTCGCTACTTCCACCTTTTGCACCTCGCGTCTTCGGATCGTCATCGCTTTGGCGCGCGCTCTTCTCTCGCCGGCGAGTGGTCCGCTCCGCCGACGGTTCGCTGCTCTTTCCAGATGACCCTCTCGCCTTTACCAGCCTACTCATCTCCATGCCTCTGGCGTACCTAGCCATCACTGGCTTCACCGACCATGACGCCGAAGCCCATAAAGGTGAACCAGAAAACACCAGCGCCGAGGCGCCTGCCACGCCGTGCGCCGCCGCGTCGTTCCTCTCTCTCTCTTGCGACATTCAGCTGGATCAACCCGTTTATCTCCAAGGGGTATGCCAATAACACTCTCACCGCCAACGACGTCCCACTGGTGTCGCCGGGCAACCGCGCCGAAGCGTCATACGCTTTGTTCACATCCAACTGGCCAGCGCTGAGGTCACGGCACCCGGTGGACGTCACTCTTTGGTTGTCCTTCTGTCCGCAGTTACTACTGACCGCGACGCTCGGCCTCTTGCGCCTCGCGGCCATGTACATCGGTCCATCACTTATTGATCAATTCGTCTAGTTCATTCGCCACGGTGGCACGACATGAGAGATCTTGAATGAATTTTCTTGATTGATTCTGTGAAAACTGTATAGCATATATAGAGTACAAAAGGAATGATTGGCCGGCTATTAATTACCAACAATAATTAGAGGTTTTGCTATAACAATCAGCTATATTTAGAGAGATATAATTGGTTGTAAATCAGGAAAGAATAATTAGCTATAATGATCGGCTATTATTGGAGATATGATCTGGAATGGAGGGCTAGGAAGAACGGACCGCTATCACCAACTGCAAATTTATATTAGTAGAGATTCCATATCACCTAAATCATATATAACATATACTTACAGAAAATTGTGCATACCATTAAAAGAGAAAAATCGTCTCCCATCATATTCTCTTCCTTTAGCTTTTTCTTTTGCCCTAAGCAGAGAGAGAGAGAGAGAGTAACAGAAATTTGTTGCTTATCTAGCGTCCTGTAGCTTTTTTTTTTACAAATCTAATCCCTTGCGTATGTATTTACACAAAAAGGCTACCTTCTCTACCATGGAAGGTGCGGTATGAACACCTTTCCTCTGCCGTGTCTGAGTAGCGTGGAGGTGGCAACACACGTGACCACTAGAGCATGCGCAAGCAAGCGCGGGCAGCTGGCAGGTGCATTTGCTAGCACATGTAGGCATAGGTAGGGATGAAAAAAAGCTCGTTTATGGTGCTTATTGGCTTGGTTTAAAATTGTTGTAATTACACTCGTTTATTGATTAAACATTGAAATGGGTTAGTTTCGAATAAAATTAGACTTTGCTATAAGTTTGGCTCGGCTCATTAGCTCGATTTTAAAAATACTTTCAAACTACAAGGAAAATGATATTAAATCACACTGTATCAATTTCGAAAAAAGCTCGAAAAAATAAGGAATTGGTTCGATCTCCACCCCTAACGTGCGGGCCACCAAGCACATGAGACCTCATTGTCACGCCAAGTAACTCGAAAGGCATCATCCCGTGGTCCCTAACCACGGTAGCTCATCGTCCCACGATCTTCGGGCACGGCAGCTTATCCTCTAACGTTCACACGTGCTGTGGCCACCTCCCGCACTCTTTAGGTGCGAAAGAGGATATGTATTGCCTGTCACACTTTCTGCAGTATGAAAAAATTTATTTTTGTAAATGCATACCAGGGAGAAGGAGCTATATTTGAAAATAAAACAAGCTACCGATGGCTGGATACTTTCGAGGCAATAGGCCAATAGTGCATTTGAAATGGAACACGCAGAGATTCAATCCGGGTGATGGGGGCATGACATGTGGGCCCGTGCCTCATATAGCATTGTCCCAAACAGGCACAATACAATAATAACAGAAGATGCGCAATATGATGGCAAACCAGCATAAATAGTACTTCATCCGTTTATAAATATGAAATGTATTTTGACCTTTTACAAAAAATAAGATTAGGTAAAATTAAAAAAGATAAGATAGAAAATAACTTAGTCACCCACTTAAAAGAGGTGCTTCTATTTTTTTTATGAAATTTGCACAACAATTAAAACACAAATGAAGGGCAGATATTGATCATTACTTACACTTTCGCTTACTTTAAGATTTGTATAACTTATATTAGAAGTGAAAGTATAAAAACACTACTTGCCATGTAATTATCTTGAAAGATGGGAAATAATGCTTTATGCTGATTGGTAATGAATAAACATATATGGTTTAGAGAATAAATAAAGGCATAGCAGAAAAAGTTTCATTAAATCTATCTCTGATAATTCTAAAAAAAAGACCATTCTTGTTAGTTGGTTTACTTGTCCAATCAGAATTAATTCATCAGATCTACTAGAGTTATGAATTGGGAATTTGGCATCGAGTAGAATGCATGGAGGGTTAAACTCGAAGCCACAACAGTGTTAAAACCGTCGCTTTTGAACTAGACCTAGGTTCAACACCATGTTCGAACGAGGGATAAGCATGGGAGTACCCGATGGTAGAATTAGAAAGACACAGGGAGGTAATCAAATCGAGTTATTATCGGCCGAGCCAAGCTCGAATTGTGCTCGGCCGACAAATTTTAGGTGAAATAACTTTGTTAGGCTGATATCACGATTTTGATATTTGCGTGAAAATCCGTCAGTGAAAACCACTATGATGTGTCCACTCATCACAAATAGTTATGAAAACAAACCGATTGTGAAAGTAAAATTATCACATATGATTTTATTTTGAAACCGCCTATAATTACTTGAGCAGTTGCAAATTAGGGACCGTGTACGTTGCTACGATGACTTTATATACTCTTCCTCTCCCTGTTGCCTCTTCATCTTCTTCTCAAATGTCCCATCCACTACCGTTTGGAAATCATTTGGGAATTCAAATCCATCACAGCTTCTCCCCAAACTTCTTTGTTGTTTCCTCATCATCTCATTGCTCTGGTTTGTTCACTCCTCTTCTTCACTTTATATGTTGGTCATTCATAGTCTCTTTTACAATCTGTTAATATGCCTCACTCTTTGTATAATGACAGGCTGGCTTTGTAGTTCTTTTGCAGTTGTTGTATCTTAGTGAAAACTTTGCTTATTTAGTTATAAGATCCATATACATTTGGTCATAATATCTATATACACATTATAAACTCTATTATTTTTATTTTGAGGTAACTAAGTTATTATATTCTAATAGTATTTTGTAACATGGAGTGCACATAATCGAAAATAACTTTCTTAATAATCTATGTAATAGGTTCAATTTTGTAATTTTTAAGTTCATTTGTGCAATCACGGATCAAATTAACTTTGTTAGACTAACTATTTTTATAGTATATTTAGTAGATGGCAGGATCATCATCCAATAAAACTTTTAGTTACGATATTAAATTGCACCACCAAAATGCTGGACATCTAGTATGATCCTGCAAATAATATATTTTTACTGACCGTTGATAGTGGCAACTTTGATAGGGTGGTCTTAGCCTCATATGTTAGGCATACAAAGAACCAAGAATGTCCATTCAACCTCTCTGTGTATTATAATGGTAAGATTTTTATTTCCCTTGAAGGAGTCATCTCTTGTGAAGGATCTGAATGGTTGTCGTGAGAAGTTTGCATGTAGAGATTTGACATTCAAATGTGTCCATTAAATGCTATCTTTTGAATAGTTCAAAGACACTGCACTCTCTAATGCTATCAAGCTATAACCATCTATTGCTATATTTCGAAAGAGGAGGCTGGGTGTGTGAGTATTTTCTAAACTATGAAATGAGTTGTACTCTGTTCTTAACTCAGATCAATTGTTAATCTTCACATATGTTTTGTTAAGTGACTGTTGTTCATTCACATATGTTTTGTTAAATATACTATGTTGTTATACATATTTTTCAATTATGAAATGTTATTATCTTATGTTATATCTATATAGAAGGTATGACCAGCGTGATTCCTAAGGCTAGCTATAAAATAGAAAAAATATAAAAATTGCATATCCTCTTATCACCACATTGTCACCCTCCACCATCTCTCAAGTACTGCCATCAGTTTAGAACTTTATTACTTCATTTAAGAGTGAAGATATGATAAGAATACAATACTAGTAAGACAAATTTAGTGGTTATAAGATGAATGGCTAGGAGTAGTCTAGTAGCCTAAACATCTTGTATGCATTTAGTCTCTACTTCTTCTTGGTTGATGTAATTCGAATCGGAGGTGAGTTCAGTACCTCGGTCCGTCCGTAGGTTGTATAGCGGATTATGCATATTTTTCAACTGTGAATTGTGTAAAGTACGTGTAGATGTATTTGAATTACAAATTTTAAGTCATTTATTCTATTTTAATGTGTATTATGATTATATATCTCAACTATGAATTGTATATGTGTTTTATGTTTGTATGAATATATGTTGTATGTAGTTATCTCAACTTTGAATTACATATCTTATATCTATTTCAATCTATGTTGTGTATCTGTACAGAGGGCGTGGATAGCCTGATTCCTAAGGCTAGCCATAAAACTGAAATCATATATAAAACAACGCATATCACATACAGTTCATAATTGGAACTATATATTATTTATCATTATCATATACGGTTTCTTATATACTAGCCATTCCTGATGTGTAATTATCATAGACGGACTGTCTGTGATGACGACTGATCATCACTGTCTCTTTTTTTAGATGGTTCCAAAATCGTCATTGCTGATTGTTATATTCTTTTTACCATATGTTATATTCTTTTGTGCAGCAGTATATTTGTTAACCCTACAAGCTAGTAACTTTATAGTCCAATTTCCTCGTTGGCAACGATTAACCTAGAGAATAGCTTTGTTAGGCTGATGTTTGAAAGGATATTCTGCCATCGGCCGTTTGCTAGTGATCATCCACACGCATCTGCCCACCAATTGATCACGGCAACGAACTAAACACCACACCCATCTCGTGCAGCCCCGAATGTCGCGACCAAACAGATGGCGTGCTTCATTGCATCCACACACTCCTTTGCAAGGCTTGTGCTAAAAATATGATCACGGTACTAACGACTAAAGGTGTGTTTAATAGAGCTGTAGCTCTACTAAATCTGTGGATTTGATGTATTCCAGCTCTATCAGATCCGTAGAGCTGAAACTGTGGATACATTAACAGTGTTTAAATGGATCATCTTGTTTACATGTTAGACAAAAAATATAAACTTAATTCACTTTATTTTAGTCTATAAGTTTCAGATCTCAGGTGAAACTGGGATTTAGAGCTCTACCAAACAAGCTCTAAGGTGCAATCGGAGCATATACAGACCCATTTCATATTTTATTCTCGGAGCTAGATATGAACAATGTTGGATACCTATTTCTCTCTTTTGTATTCGCTTTGCATGTTAGTTGGACAAATTGATGGAAACTATATACTCTTTGTACCCCTGGTGACTAAGAGTGCGTTTGGTTGGCTGGATAAGGTTGGATGGGATATGATCATCCATGTATTTGTGTTATCTAATTGTTTAGATGGGTGGATGGTTGGCTAGGGTCATCTAATTTTTAGGAATATTCCCTCAAAATGCTGGATAAAGCTATCCCAAAAAAAGTCGAATAGGTTCATCCAATTTGTTGTATGAAGAGGTGTACTTGATCAAATTCAAAATTTCACTGAAGTGTACTCAATCAAATTATGGTCAAGTTTTGTTAAAAAATTCAAATTTTGTTCAAACTTTGTCCAAATATTCAAATTTTTGACAACCATTTTGTCTTCAAATTCCACCAAAATTTTTGAAATTACCGAATTTCATTAATTTTGATGGGTGCCCAAATAATTCAAACCGAAATTTGAAACATTGATCACAACTAGCATATTCATCCCCATCCATCCAACCAAACAAAAAATTGGCTCAACCTATCCATCCTCATCCATCCAACTAAACAAAAAAATTAGCTCATTTTATCCATTCCGATCCATCTAACTAAAAAAATTTAGTCTTATTTATCCAACTAAATAAGCACCTGAATGGTTTTATCCCCAGCTACGTGGAAGGCCACCTCCCACTCAGTCTTATCTAAGCAACCAAAGGCTACCTAACTCTCGGTGCGAGAGAAAAGAGAAGAATAGCGGTACCAATCTGTAGTTTGGGGACAGAGAAAAGAAGGGAAAAAAGAGAAGTGCTGAAAGCGAAGTCTCCTACCCGAACAAAATCGGAGGACGCCTCTCTCTCTCCGAATCTCCGATAGGAGCTTCAGATTGGCAGCCTGGGGAAGAGATGGGAGAGAAGAAGAATCAAGGAACACGTAAACGGAGAGAAAGAGGAAGAATCAAGGAATCATTACTTGTGTCGAACATTTAATTAAATTAGTGCTTCTACTCATCATTCTTCAAAGTATAAATCTTAACGTACACAAACAGATAAATAATTATATTCTATCTTTTATTCATACTTTAATATTTATGTAACTTTGAAATAATGATATGTAGAGTATAATGCTATTTTGCATTGTGCGGTGTGCATGAGTTGGAGGTGGCCTCGCCCTCTCTCTCTCTCCTTGAACGTAGTGGAGGACATGGCACTTCATCTCTGTGGATCATGGGTAGAGGTGGGCATCTAGACCAGACCATTTCGGTCCAGTACGAGGCACGCTCGGTCTAGTCCGGTCTAAGGCTCGTCACGGCACTGTTGAGATCAAACCGTGCCGAGCCTACCAACCGGGTATGACGGGCGGCCCGGCCCGGCACGGTGAGATGGGACGTGCCCAGGCCAACATGGCCCGCACAGCTCTTTGGGCGGCACGCTGACCCACCGGCACGCAGCAGGGCATGCGCCGTGCCGGCCGCCTAGCCGCACCGTCACCTCTTGCCGTGGCCACACCGAGCCCTCGCCAGTTCGCTCCAGTCGTGGCAGCGTTGAGCCCTCGCCTCCTCACTCCAGAAGTGGCCATGCCAAGCTCACAGACCTCGCCTCTGCGTGCAGTGCCACCTCCTCTCGTTGCCATGCCCGGGCGTCGTTGTCGGCTCATTGCTGTTGTTGGTCTGCGCCATGCCCTCTAGGAGATAGAAGGGGTGCTGGGCGAAGGAGCCTGAGGGGGCGGTGGAGGGCAAAGGCAGAGGAGGGGCGGTGCAGGGGAGAGGCAAGGGCGGCATGGGCTCGGAGGAGGCCGAGGGAGGCATGGGCTTGGAGGAGGAGGGGATGGTGAGGCGAGGGCGGCACAGAGCAGTGGGGATGGCAAAGGAGGCAGGGGAACCCATGGGTCGTGGGAGGCCGGCGGCTGGTGGGGAGAAAGGAGAGCGGCTATCGGGGGAACCCAGGGCCCGTGAGGAGGGGAGCAAGGAGGGACGCACTAACACGCGGAGGGGCGCGTGAGCACGTCATGCGGGGCAGGGCCCGAGGGGAGGGCGGACGAACCGAGGCTGGCTTGGAAAAAAACGAAAAGTGGAATGGGGAGGGAGGAGGAGGAAGCACGCGGGCACGAGGCGGGTGGCCGGGCGAGGCTGCCCAAGGGTCATGACCGTGGTTAACACACATAGAGGGAAAACTTTTGAGAACTGTTTCAATGCTCTTCTACTAAAAATCTACATGACTCCTAAAGCAAATGAGTTATTCCACTAACTCGTTTTTAGGAAGGGTAGTTTAGTCACTTTGAATCGGTCAATACCCATCCTTAGCAGTACTTAGCCCTGTAGTCCACATCTAACAACCCACCATCTCATCTCGTTCCTCTTAACGGTGTTGCCCAAGGGTCATGACCATGGTTAACGTCGGATTGGAAAGAAGTAGGAGGGCTAGGATCAAACAAGAATGAGGAGAATAGAAGGATTGCGAGAATGTCATTTGCATGGCTATCAGAGGGCGAGGAGGCAGCAATGAGCCGCAAGCCTTGCATGTGTCAAAGATGTCAGCTAGTGGTGGTGGGACGTCTGTATTGGTCTGCGACGTGGTTGGTTCCCCTCACGCCTCTGGTTTACGATGTGTGTATCTTGCAGTGGGAGGCGAGGAGGTGGGTGGCTTTGGTTCATGTGCTGGGAGGCAGCAACGGGACACAGGTCAGGTAAAGGAGGCAACAGCCATGTGTTGGAGTAGTTATGACGTAAAAGGGGATCGTGCGGAGGTGGACACCTTGGTTAGGGCCCTCTCGACTTGGGATTTGAATCCATGGGCTGTAGTCATAATTTTAAGTGACTAATCTATCCTTAGGCTTAACAAAGTACATGTGCTTTAAGATTTGTGTAATTCTTTTTTGGAAGAGCATGGAAGCACTCCTCAAAACTTTTTGTTCAGTGACTGTTCAAGGATAATTAAATTTTATATCGTATTATAGAACCAATGAAGTAAAAAAATTTAAAATATTTTCAAGCTATTTCACATCTGTACAGTTTTTAACAAGACAATAACTCTACAAAGTCAGTAAATGTGATGGTGTAATGTACTCATGCATAAGCATGTGCATGCACTGCCATGTAGTATCCACTGATCGATAGTTTATTATTTGATCATATATATGATCGAAATGTGCACTGATTAATGTCTTTCATAATCACCTACGTCAATATTTGTTAGACTATACATTCGCTGCATACCGTAACACTGCGTACGCACGCTACTGCAAGTAATTTCACTCCTTTCTTCTCGTCGCAATAGTGTAAATGGGCCGAACTTGGATTGGCACGGCACGAAGTAGGCATGAGGTGCAACTGGGCTTTGCTTAGGCTCGCCGAAGGCGAGCCCCGCCGGGCCGGGCCAGCACGGCATAGTGGGTACGACGGGCCGTCGTGGCCGGGCGCGGTTTAGGCCCAAAGCACAATGGGCCCATGCCAGCCTGGCCCGACACGATGCTCACCTCTAATCGTGGGCTAAAAGAAAGGTTTGGTGTGCACACACACAGTAGCGCTATTCTACTCCCGAACGTAGAGTAACTATTCTACGCTCTGGTAAGAGAAATGCATGCACACAATACTATACTAAGAAATGCAACCCGATAGTAAATCACGAATACATTTTACTATAGAACAACTGATGAATTTACTGGTGAATTAGTTATGTAGTCAAACCAACTAGTTAATGCGCGTTGTAGTTTGTACATGAATCTGTTTTCTCTTTGTTTTAGCTATATCTTTTTATTGGTAGCTCTGATTTGCAAATGGTTTTCACCACTAGCTTACTGACGACGAGAGGAATAGATAATATAAGTCTCTCTATTAAATAGTAATTTCACTGACTGGTAACATAAATTACTATATCTTCAACATAAAATTACTACATCTGCAACATGAAATTACTACATCTACATTATGAAAAAATCATACATAGATCAGTCGTTTAGCAGTAAAAGTTCATGAAAACTATATATACAAGTTCTAATTTTTTTAAATTACCCTATGTAGATAATGTGAACTTCTACAACCCTGTAAAATTTGAAGACCAAACTCACTCGCATTTGAAAGATATGAAAAGAAAAAATTCACTATTCATCACTAATTAGCGCTTGTTAATTTTATATCTTTCAAATGAGAACGATTTTGGTCTTTAAATTTTAATGAGATGTAGAATCTCACCTCCCATACTTGTGGTAATTTTTTGAGAATTTGTGAAAACTTGTACATATGGTTTTCACAAACAAGAATTTAATTCTATTTTTCAGCCCTTCAGTAAAATAATTGAAAATTTCTCAAAAAATCATCACACATAGGGGATGTGAGATTCTACAGCTCTACAAAATTTGAAGACCAAAATCAATCTAATTTGGAAGATATGAAATCGACAAGTGCTAATCAGTGATGAATAGTGAATTTGTCATTTCCGTATCTTTCAAATGCGACTGAGTTTGGTTTTCAAATTTTACAAGGTTTTAGAAGCTTACATTTCCTACCTATGTTAATTTTTGGTGAATTTTTCAGAACTTGTACATATAGTTTTCATGAACTTTACACGATAAAGGTGATTTACTGGCAAATGACTGATCTGTGCAGAATATGTTGCAGACATAGTAATTTCTGTTACCGGTCAGCAAAATTACTGTTTAATAGCGAGACTTATATCATTCTGTTTCTCTCGTCGTCAGCAAGCTACTAGTGAAAAACCATTTGTAAATTCAAGCTACCAATAAAAAGATATGGCTAAAATAAAGAAGAAACATATTCATGTACAAACTACAATACGCATTAACTAGTAACTAATTCGGTAGTAATTGTATCTATTGTTCTATAGTAAAATATATTCGTGATTTACTACTGAATTGCAAAACTAGAGTGCATTTATTAGTTGGTTTTTGCCATGTCAGCCCGATGCGCTATTTAGTGCGTTGTATGGCTCGGTAGAACTGGGTTAAATGGCTTGGCTATTCTACACGCAACCGTAGAATAGCGCGCGCGCGCGCGCACACACACACACACACACACACACACACACATATATATATATATATATATATATATATATATGGTCTCTGTCCGAATGAAAATGAAAAAATAGCTTTGTTCTTGATCGTGGAAGTAAGACACAAGTTACCTCCTATGCTACCCTAGCTCGGCATGTAGCCAAGATCAAGGCAGTCAACTAACTAAGCACAACGGGCTTGACAAGGTCTGTCACACTACCCATGCTCAGTAATACCCCCTCCTGCCGAGCTCGGGTACCACGGCAAGTACCTACTGAGCTCGGCACAAGGGGTATCGTGATACTCGAGCTTGGCATGTACCCGTCACGGTACCTGAGCTCGACGGAGGGCATTTGTGGTGTCGACATCTGCTATAGTGAAGGAGCGTGGTAGATGGCATATGTCATCGAAACTTATGCATATTTTGATGTGGTTTATAAAGAGCTTAATGACCTAAGCTAAAAGCCTAAACCTGTTACAGGGTTGAGCCCCCGAACGAGTCACTCTCAGTCCTACCCTTACAAAGTTTTTAATTACTGGGTCCTTACAAAACTTTTCTCGTGCCACCACAAAAATGGCAACACTTGGAGTAATCCTCGTGTTCTATGGTGAGTTGGTGACATCTGGCAATCGCATAATTAGGTTAGGTGTTTTGCAAAGTTCATTAACTACTAGTCATGTTCTATGGGACCTCTGCCAGGGACCGTCCAAAACTAACCCACAACAGGAACCACACTGCCAACTAACCACAACAACAACCAAACTTTTTTTGATCCAAATGATTCAGAAATAAAAACCAATCAAAATCAATCGAACTCATAAACATTCGATCTTAAATCATGGTTCTGGTACATAGATTACTAACTTCTATGTAGTCTTACCCATTGCTAACTCTTGGATACATTTCAATCACTTAAGTCTCTTTTAATCTTTTAACTGCTTCTTTTCCACGTTAGTTTCGGTCGACTTCTACCTCTTCTTATATTTTTAAGATGGCTTACAACTCTATTACTCATTAGTGCCACAAGAGGCCTCCATCGGAGATGTCTAAACTATTTAAACGATATTGGACAAACTTTTTTCAATTGATATTACCCTAATCCTATCATATATATATCATCATTGCGAATTCGATTTCACCTTGTATGACCATAGATCCACTACAATATCCTCATCTCTGCTACACTCATCTTCTAAACATGTTTTCTTTTTGTTGTACAAACATGAACTCCTATTTGGAAAACAAAAGATAAGATAGATACCCATTTAATCTCTTACATGACAACAAACTTTCCCAGTCAAGTTAGAGCTGCCCCTTTTGGGCAGGCACTGATTTCTGTCAGCAAATCAAGGGATTGGGAATGTTTCCCAAGCCATGTTCTTCTGCCATCTTCAGTTGCTTTGCTCAAAAGGAGAAGCCTTGCTGAATGCCATGATGATGATATGTCAAAGGACAGTAAGGCCACCATGTGCACGGCTGATGGCCCCTAGCTATGTCCGGAAAAGCACGCATGCTTTACCCCTGGCCTTGAGGTCTACTTATT